>JAAOOA010002582.1:0-37401 GCA_012861695.1 Trematomus loennbergii
AGGACCCTTAGATCCTGAGGACCCTTAGATACTGACCCTTAGATACTGAGGACCCTTAGATACTGACCCTTAGATACTGAGGACCCTTAGATACTGAGGACCCTTAGATACTGACCCTTAGATACTGAGGACCCTTAGATACTGAGGACCCTTAGATACTTAATTATTACAGTGTAGGCGGGGCGATCGGTGTTCGGCGACGCTGCGTAAAACTGCCGTGACGTCATCTTCAATGCGAACCACAAAACCAAAACATCAGCTGTTAGCTGTTAGCACTCAGAGCTCACAGCTCCTCATATCTGTTCAGAAACTAGACAAAAGTTAAACAAGTACAAACCACAGACTGTCTGTGTCATGGCGAATACAGTCGCTAGCAGTGACGTGCGGTGAGGTCATGGCTGGTGAGGCACTGACTCACTGAGTCAGATTTACAAATATTATATTTTGACCTTAATCGAAAATTCGGTTATTTTCAAAAGCTTTTTTAGTCTGATGCTTCGATTCATTTTAAACAGACCGTTCAACAAAAGGATACCCAAAATCTAAATATTGGATTGTTCTTTCTTAGTAAGATCCCATTTTCATTACAAATGTGGTCTTACCTTGACTTGAAGATGAAGTCCATGCTATCCTTCTGGACACAATCTCCATTACTGTTTGTAAAAGTCCTCCTTATCTTCCTGTAGTTTCAAAAGTCTAGTTTGTTGTTTGCGTCTACCGTCTATGCGTAGAATAACAGTAGCAACACAGAACCTGTGGGTTCACATGCCTTTACCCCACAGTAACTGGCTTGAGCGCGCTCACAAAAATAAGCGCCTGCGCTATATTAGTGCCCGCGCTCCAGCAAGTTACTGTGGGCTTACGAGAGGCAGAGCACGTCCTGCCTCACTTCTCATCGCTCCCGTAGCGGAGCTCGGCAAATTTGCTGATTTTGACTATAAAAAAGCGATTGGAATCAGAAATAACATTTACACAAGATCAGTGGAGACATTTTATTATTATTACTATTTAGTTTTTTTAGTTGTTTTTCCGTTACATTGGAGTATGTCAGGTGAGGCTCTGCCTCCACTGACTGCACGTCGCTGGTCGCTAGTTTATTTATGTCTGTATTAGGGATGCTCCGATCGATCGGTCACCGATCGAGATCTGCCGATACTCACTCTCTACCGATCGATCGGTGCTCTAAACATGCCGATCGCGAGGGCCGATCGCATGACGTAAAATACATGACACTTTTCTCTGTGCGCGGCAAACAAGCTCGCCAAGATGGCTTCACCGGTCTGGCATTATTTTAAGGTGTCCGAAAAAGACAGTAAAATAGCGGTATGCAACGTGTGTGTGAAGCAGAAATCCTGCAGCTCCGCCCGCTGTGACGGAGCGGTGAGCGGAGCGAAACACACAAGAGTTAGACCTAACACACTTAGCTATTTTATCTACCTCTGGAACAAGCTAAATAGTTATAAAATATGTTTATTCTTCACTGTCGGCCTCACACATTACTGGATCAGTGAGCTGCATGAGACGATACTGACGGGCTGTCAGAGAGAGAGAGAGGGGGAGAGAGGGGGAGAGAGAGGAAAAGAGAGCGCTTGCTCATTTCTCCCGTGTTATTATCCAAAGTGAATGTAAACTTGAATAAATACATAATTTGAATGTAATAATTAAGTTGATTGTTGTTTGTGGAAGCTCAGTTGAATGAGCATTAACTGAGTTTTAAACATCACTTTAAATGGAAGATTTAAAGTGATGTTTAAATCTTCCATTTAGGCCCCGCCCACTCGATCGGATCGGCAATCGGTATCGGCAGATACTGATTCTGGCGATCGGCGATCGGCGATCGGCCCCAAAATTGGCGATCGGAGCATCCCTAGTCTGTATAGGCCGTTGTTGTGAGTGTGGACGGAGCCAAGACAATCAACGTTAGCTTATCCTGATCGATCTGATCTCCATTCGAAAAACACGCATTTTAAAAGGTTTTTCGCCTGCCGTCTGTCTGCAGACTTGTCAAAGCATTAATTCATGGTTTTTACTGACCGGTATCAGTATGTTGTTACTTCGGCATCATTTGGAAACGTGTATTACAATTAAATCACGGTAAAATATGTTCATTTTGTGTAGTTGTAGCCCCCTTTGCCAGCGATTCTCTCTGACCATTCAGCAGTCGACAGTGTTTACGTCACTAGTTTAGCATATTCAGCCCGGTTGTTGGCCCGGTAAGAACGTCGATTTTGGAGGGCCAGAAAAAAGGTGAAAAATTAGCCCTGAGCCGGAACTACCCGTAGTGGAAAAGCATAAAAAAGCGGGCTTGGTTTTGGCCCGGCCCGCTTAAACCGTGCCACGTGCTGCAGTGGAAAAAGCGCCATCATACACTGAGGACCCTCAGATACTGAAGCTTAGATCCTGAGGTCCTCAGATACTGAAGCTTAGATCCTGAGGTCCTCAGATACTGACCCTCGATATTGAGGACCCTTACCCCCCCCCCCCCCCCCCCCCCCCCCCCCCCCCCCCCCCCCCCCCCCCCCCCCCCCCCCAGATGAAGGAGAGGATGAAGGAGGAGGCTTGGAACATCCACTTCTCAGAGTTCGGTCGAGGAGTCTGCATGTACCGGACCTCCAGAACCAGAGAGCTGGTCCTGAACGGGATCCCAGAGAACCTGAGGGGGGAGCTGTGGATGCTGTTCTCTGGTGAGGGTTCACCATTCATTCACTCATTATTCACTCATCACTCATTCACTCATCACTCATTATTCATTCATCATGTAAGAGGATAGCTGTGGATATTGTTCTCAGTGTTCACTCATTCACTCCTCACCCTTTCACAGGAGCTCAGAATGAGATGGCGTCCACCCCGGTTACTATGGCGACCTGGTGGAGGCGGCGATGGGGGTTGGCTCTGTGGTTTCCGTGGTGACGGAGGAGATCGAGAGGGACCTTCATCGATCGATGCCTGAACACCGAGCCTTCCAGAACAGACGGGCATCTCCGCGCTGCGCCGCGTCCTGACTGCGTACGCCCACGAAACCCAGGCATCGGGTACTGCCAGGTACTAATACTACATACAGTACTACTGCCAGGTACTAGTACTACATGCAGTACTACATCCAGGTACTAATACTACACACAGTACTACATCCAGGTACTAATACTACATACAGTACTACATCCAGGTACTAATATACATACAGTACATACATCCAGGTACTATTACATACAGTACTACATCCAGGTACTAATAAACTACATACAGTACTACATCCAGGTACTAATACTACACACAGTACTACATCCAGGTACTAATACTACATACAGAGTCCTGACCAGGTACTAATACTACATACAGTACCTCATCCAGGTACTAATACTACATACAGAGTCCTGACCAGGTACTAATACTACATACAGTACTACATCCAGGTACTATACTACATACAGTACTACATCCAGGTACTAATACTACATACAGTACTACATCCAGGTACTATTACATACAGTACTACATCCAGGTACTATTACATACAGTACTACATCCAGGTACTAATACTACATACAGTACTACATCCAGGTACTAATACTACACACAGTACTACATCCAGGTACTAATACTACATACAGAGTCCTGACCAGGTACTAATACTACATACAGTACCTCATCCAGGTACTAATACTACATACAGAGTCCTGACCAGGTACTAATACTACATACAGTACTACATCCAGGTACTAATACTACACACAGTGCTACATCCAGGTACTAATACTACATCAAGAGTCCTGACCAGGTACTAATACTACACACAGTACTACATCCAGGTACTAATACTACATACAGTATTACATCCAGGTACTAATACTACACACAGTACTACATACAGGTACTAATACTACATACAGTACTACATACAGGTACTAATACAACACAGTACTACATACAGGTACTAATACTACATCAAGAGTCCTGACCAGGTACTAATACTACATACAGTACTACATCCAGGTACTAATACTACACACAGTACTACATCCAGGTACTAATACTACACACAGTACTACATACAGGTACTAATACTACATACAGTACTACATCCAGGTACTAATATACATACAGTACTACATCCAGGTACTAATACTACACACAGTACTACATACAGGTACTAATACTACATACAGTACTACATCCAGGTACTAATACTACACACAGTACTACATACAGGTACTAATACTACATACAGTACTACATACAGGTACTAATACCACACACAGTACTACATACAGGTACTAATACTACATCAAGAGTCCTGACCAGGTACTAATACTACATCAAGAATCATGACCAGGTACTAATACTACATACAGTACTACATCCAGGTACTAATACTTCATCAGTGTTATCCAGTTCTCACAGGTATCAGTTCTTCATCAGTGTTATCCAGTTCTTCATCAGTGTTATCCAGTTCTTCATCAGTGTTGTCCAGTTCTTCATCAGTGTTGTTGTCCTCAGGCGATGAACATCGTCACCTCGGTGCTGCTGCTCTTCTCTCCAGAGGAGCAGGCTTTCTGGCTGCTGGTGGCTCTGTGTGAGCGCATGCTGCCAGACTACTACAACACAAGAGTTACAGGTACATATATATATAATTATATACACTCACCAGCCACCAGTCAGGTACATCTTGCTGGGTTGGACCCCCCACAGACTGAAGGAGCTGCATCAGACATGTTAGCATCACACAGCTGCTGCAGATCTGTAGCTCAGAGACGCTCCTCTGCACACCTCCAACCAGGGGTTATTGACTGTTGCCTTTCTATTATATATATATATATATATATATAATAAGATGTATGTGATGTGTTCAGGGGCCCTGGTGGATCAGGGGGTGTTCGAGGAGCTGACCAGAGCCTTCCTGCCCCCCCTGTATGAACACATGAGGGATCTGGGGGTGATCTCCACCATCAGCCTCTCCTGGTTCCTCACCCTCTTCCTGTCTGTGATGCCCTTTGACAGCGCCGTGCTGCTGGTGGACTGCTTCTTCTACGAGGGCATCAAGGTCACCTTCCAGGTACAGAGCATCATGGGAGCTGTAGTCCCCAGAGAGCTGTAGTCCTCAAAGAGCAGAGCATCATGGGAGCTGTAGTCCTCAGAGAGCTGTAGTCCTCAAAGAGCAGAGCATGGGAGCTGTAGTCCTCAGAGAGCTGTAGTCCTCAGAGAGCTGTAGTCCTCAAAGAGCAGAGCATCATGGGAGCTGTAGTCTCAGAGAGCTGTAGTCCTCAAAGAGCAGAGCATCATGGGAGCTGTAGTCATCAGAGAGCTGTATTCCTCAAAGAGCAGAGCATATGGGAGCTGTAGTCCTCAGAGAGCTGTAGTCCTCAGAGAGCAGGGCATCATGGGAGCTGTAGTCCTGAGTTTTGGCAGCTGCTGACATATGTCCCTCTTCCTGCAGGTGGCGCTGGCGGTGCTGCACGACAACATGGAGGCTCTGCTGTCCTGCAGCGACGGGGGAGGCCATGACCGTCCTGGGGAGGTGAGGGGAGATCACTGAGGTGGGGGGAGGGGGCTGTTAACACTCATTAGGCTCGTTTGAGATCAGCGAGACCGACGCAGACCTGCGCAATTGCGATCGCCGTCTTGCTAGTGCGTTGCATGATGGTTAGTCATTTTGTCGACTTGCTCTGGAGGCTCGACTGCATGAGCCGTTGAAATCTCGCGGGATAAAGACGCCGGCAGACTTGAGAGCGAGGCGGCGCAGTTTCTCTCCCGGGCTGCGGAAGCGAAATGCTTGATGGGAAACGACTCGCTGGTATCTCGAGCTGAGCGCTCATTGGTGGGTTTTACCCCGTGCTGGGATGAAACTCTCCATTGGCTCGGCAAAAGTTTGTTGTTGTTTTGTGTCAGTTTTACGTCGCCACTTCCATTCACATTTTTCATCATTCATACCCCTCACTGTGTATTCATCATTCAATTCATTCTATATTTTATTCTGTAGATTGTGTACATTACTTTTCACTTTACTGCTTGTTGCACTCCTGGTTAGAAGCTAAACTGCATTTCGTTGTCTCCTGTAATCTGTGCAATATCAATCAAGTTGAATCTAATCTTGAGCAGGAACAAATGTATTTACTAAATTTACTATTTACATATCTGTACATTAACGATTAAACACATTTGTGCATTCTTTATAAATGCAAACCGAGTCAAGCCGACTTTAAGTGTGTGTGTCTGTGTGTGTGTGTGTGTGTGTGTGTGTGTGTGTGTGTGTGTAGGTACCTGGATAACGTTGTGAACAAACAGACTGTGGCCCCTCCCATCCCTCACCTCCACGCCCTGCTGACCAGCGGAGACGACCCCCCCGAGAGATCGACATCTTCGACCTCATCAAGTCCTCCTACGAGGTCAGGATCCGTCTAACTCCTGCAGAGTCTCTCTCTCTAACTCCTGGAGCGGCTCTGCTAACTCCTGGATGTTGTTTCTTCATCTCTTGCAGAAGTTCGGCAGCCTGCGCTCTGATGTCATCGAGCAGATGAGGTTTCAAGCAGAGGTTAAAGGTCATCCAGTCGCTGGAGGACACCGCCAAGAGGAGCGTGGTGAGCTAGCATGCTACAGGCTAACATGCTCATGTGCTAATGTGACACAAACTCACACTGTGTGTGTGTGTTGTGTGTGTGTGTGTGTGTGTTGTGTGTGTGTGTGTGTGTGTGTGTGTGTGTGTGTGTGTGTTGTGTGTGTGTGGTGTGTGTGTGTGTGTGTGTGTGTGTGTTGTGTGTGGGTGTGTGTGTGTGTTGTGTGTGTGTGTGTGTGTGTGTGTGTGTGTGTGTGTGTGTGTGTGTGGTGTGTGTGTGTGTGTGTGTGTGTGTGTGTGTGTGTAGGTGAGAGCGATGATGACGGAGTCTGCGTTCAGCATCGAGGAGCTGGAGGAGCTGTACTGTCTCTTTAAGGTAAACTGACTCCTCTAAGCCGTCAGGCTGCTTAACCCACCATACATCATGCAATAACCATTCTCACATACCACACTTTAATTTATGCACTTTGTACACTATTTTTATATCAATATGTTTAACTATGTATTCCCTATGATTGTTTATGTTGTCTGTCCTATTGCCGTGTTTTTTAGTGTTCTGTATGTGTTTGTATTTTTGCACTCCGGGACAGAGTTGCACTCTGAATCTCGTTATACTCTGTGGACAATGACAATAAAAGACTTTAACTTTAACTTAACTTTAACAAGCACACTAAATAATAAAACAGCTGTTATTGTTATTGCTCCAGAGGTTAGTGTTATTGCTCCAGAGGTTAGTGTTATTGCTCCAGATGTTAGTGTTATTGCTCCAGAGGTTAGTGTTATTGCTCCAGAGGTTAGTGTTATTGCTCCAGATGTTAGTGTTATTGCTCCAGAGGTTAGTGTTATTGCTCCAGAGGTTAGGTTATTGCTCCAGAGGTTAGTGTTATTGCTCCAGATGTTAGTGTTATTGCTCCAGATGTTATTGCTCCAGATGTTAGTGTTATTGCTCCAGAGGTTAGTGTTATTGCTCCAGAGGTTAGTGTTATTGCTCCAGATGTTAGTGTTATTGCTCCAGATGTTATTGCTCCAGATGTTAGTGTTATTGCTCCAGATGTTATTGCTCCAGATGTTAGTGTTATTGCTCCAGATGTTATTGCTCCAGATGTTAGTGTCATTGCTCCAGATGTTAGTGTTATTGCTCCAGATGTTATTGCTCCAGATGTTAGTGTTATTGCTCCAGATGTTAGTGTTATTGCTCCAGAGGTTAGTGTTATTGCTCCAGATGTTAGTGTTATTGCTCCAGATGTTATTGCTCCAGATGTTAGTGTTATTGCTCCAGAGGTTAGTGTTATTGCTCCAGATGTTAGTGTATTGCTCCAGAGGTTAGTGTTATTGCTCCAGAGGTTAGTGTTATTGCTCCAGATGTTAGTGTTATTGCTCCAGAGGTTAGTGTTATTGCTCCAGAGGTTAGTGTTATTGCTCCAGATGTTAGTGTTATTGCTCCAGAGGTTAGTGTTATTGCTCCAGAGGTTAGTGTTATTGCTCCAGAGGTTAGTGTTATTGCTCCAGATGTTAGTGTTATTGCTCCAGATGTTATTGCTCCAGATGTTAGTGTTATTGCTCCAGATGTTATTGCTCCAGATGTTAGTGTTATTGCTCCAGATGTATTGCTCAGATGTTAGTGTCATTGCTCCAGATGTTAGTGTTATTGCTCCAGATGTTATTGCTCCAGATGTTAGTGTTATTGCTCCAGATGTTAGTGTTATTGCTCCAGAGGTTAGTGTTATTGCTCCAGATGTTAGTGTTATTGCTCCAGATGTTATTGCTCCAGATGTTAGTGTTATTGCTCCAGAGGTTAGTGTTATTGCTCCAGAGGTTATTTGCTCCAGATGTTAGTGTTATTGCTCCAGAGGTTAGTGTTATTGCTCCAGATGTTAGTGTTATTGCTCCAGATGTTAGTGTTATTGCTCCAGATGTTAGTGTTATTGCTCCAGAGGTTGGTGTTATTGCTCCAGATGTTGTGTTATTGCTCCAGAGTTACTCCAGATGTTAGTGTTATTGCTCCAGATGTTAGTGTTATTGCTCCAGAGGTTAGTGTTATTGCTCCAGAGGTGACTGTACTTCCTGTGCAGGCGCAGCACATGGCCAGCTGTTATTGGGGCTCCAGCAGCGGGGCCTCTCAGCGGTTCGACCCCTCCCTCCCGTACCTGGAGCAAGTACAGCATCGACCCGCTGCAGTTCTGCCAGCTGTTCCTTGGCCTCGGCCCTGGGCCTGCGGGGGCCGCACCCCCACCCTCTCTGCTCGCCTCTTCAGGATCCTGGACCAGAACCAGGACGGGCTGCTCAACTTCAAGGAGTTCATCACCGGATTCAGTGAGACTAACATATACATGCAGTATATACAACATACACACTATATACACTATATACACACTATACACTATATCACTATACACACTATACACTATATACACTATACACTATACACTATATACACTATATACACTATACACACTATACACACTATACACACTATACACTATACACTATATACACACTATACACTATACACACTATACACACTATACACACTATACACTATACACACTATATACACTATACACACTATATACACTATATACACTATACACACTATATACACTATATACACTATACACTATATACACTATATACACTATACACACTATACACACTATACACACCATATACACTATATACACTATATACATTATACACACTATACACACTATATACACCTATACACACTATACACACTATATACACTATACACACTATATACACTATATACACTATATACACTATACACTATACACACTATATACACTATACACTATACACTATATACACACTATATACACTATACACACTATATACACTATACACACTATATACACTATACACACTATATACACTATATACACTATACACACTATACACACTATACACACTATACACACCATATACACTATATACACTATATACATTATACACACTATACACACTATATACACTATACACACTACACACTATATACACTATACACACTATATACACTATATACACTATATACACATATACACTATATACACTATACACACTATATACACTATACACTATCACTATATACACACTATATACACTATACACACTATATACACTATACACACTATACACACTATACACACTATACACACTATACACTATACACACTATATACACTATATACACTATACACACTATATACACTATACACACTTACACACTATACACACTATACACACTATACACTATATACACTATATACACTATACACACTATACACCATATACACTATATACACTATATACATTATACACACTATACACACTATATACACTATACACACTATACACACTATATAACACTATACACACTATATACACTATACACATTATACACTATACATACTATATACACACTATACACTATACACACTATACACTATACACACTATACACACTATACACACTATACACACTATACACACTATAAACACTATACACTATACACACTATATACACTATTACACCAGGGGTCGGCAACCCTGGCACGCGTGCCAGGCACCGTAACCAGTGGCACACTAGGAATAAGTGGAATAAGTGTACAAAATATTTATTTTATTTTGGATCCTGAACGAGACCGCGCGCCAGAGCGCGTCTCCCCGTTACCTGCAGAAGGAAGCCATGCGCTCAACGCAGCCCCACCAAAAAGGCCGATCGCGAGATGTAACATACATGACACTTTTCTCTGTGTGCGGCAAACAAGCTCGCCAAAATCGCTTCACCAGTCTGGCAGTATTTTAAGGTGTCCGAAAAAGACAATAAAATAGCGGTATGCAGCGTGTGTGAAGCAGAAATCCTGCAGTCCACGCGCTGTGACGGACCGGTGAGCGGAGCAGAACACACAAGAGTTAGACCTAACACACTTAGCTATTTGATCTACCTTTGGAACTAGTTATAAAATATTTATTCTTCACTGTCACTCATTACTGGATCAGTGAGCTGCATGAGATACTGACAGGCTGTCAGGAGAGAGAGAGAGGGGGAGAGAGAAAAGAGAGCGCTTCCGCTCATTTCCCCCGTGTTATTATCCAAAGTTAATGTAAACTTGAATAATATAGGCTACTTCATTTGAATGTAACAATTATGTTGGTTGTTGTTGTGAAGCGCCAGTGAATGAGCCCCATTAACTGAGTTTTAAACATCACTTTTCACGAGTGTTTTCGTCGAGCTCTTCAACACCCTCTCCCCCCCCCCCCCCTTGATAATTCACGATCGTCGGCACGCTGATACATTTTTTTTTTTAGAATGGCACTTCATATCAAAAGGTTGCCGACCCCTGCTATACACTATACACACTATAACACTATATACTATATACACTAACAGGTGTGTGTGTGCAGGTGTTACAGGTGTGTGTGTGAGGTGTAACAGGTGTGTGTGTGTGCAGGTGTGTGTGTGTGCAGGTGTTACAGGTGTGTGTGTGCAGGTGTTACAGGTGTGTGTGTGCAGGTGTTACAGGTGTGTGTGTGCAGGTGTGTGTGTGCAGGTGTTACAGGTGTGTGTGTGCAGGTGTTACATGTGTTACAGGGTGTGTGTGTGTGTGTGCAGGTGTAACAGGTGTGTGTGTGTGTGTGTGTGCAGGTGGGATGTATCACGGGGAAATGACGGAGAAACTCAAACTGCTCTACAAGCTGCACCTGCCTCCAGGTAACACTTTGTTGTTTACCTGTAGTTCACATGATGTTTACCTGCTGTTTACCTGTTGTTTACGTGTGTGTTGTTTACCAGTGCCCTGTACTACGAAGCCAGTTCAACTAGTTATCTTAACTAACCCTAACAAAGAGATCTCGCTAAGCGGTCCTACGACGCTGGTTATCAACTTGGTAACTCAAGTTTCTCTGTCCGGCTGAGTGCGCGTTCACGTGAAAGGGGGGGGTTAGCAACATTTGACCAATCACAAACATGGATAAGCGTACTGACAGCGCAGCGTCATACTTCCTGAATGAAAAGTTAACTATAATATAAGACAATATGAAGAAGTTAAACTTTAAACATCCATGACTTAAACACTTTATCCAGGATCAAAGCCACATAGCTGCACCTGCAAGGTGAATACAGCTGGTAAAAGAAAAAGCGTTTGAATGCGTTCATTAACAGGTTTATGAAATCACTGCCCCGTCTAAGACACGATCTGACTTTAATTACATTTGACTCGAGTGTTTCGTCAACTTAATGTGTCTTAAAATAATACTTCTGCATACAGTATGTGTATGTATACCCTTCTACGGAGCAGGTTATGTGTTCAGCATAAGTTACCATGGAGATTTACCCCGGTAAGAAGTGAACCAGCGTCGTAGGACCGGAAACCCAGAGTTTTCCTGAAGTTACCTCTCTAACGCAGAGTTAACCTGAAGTTACCTCTCTAACCCAGAGTTAACCTGAAGACCTCTCTAACCAGAGTTAACCTGAAGTTACCTCTCTAACCCAGAGTTAACCTGAAGTTACCTCTCTAACCCAGAGTTAACCTGAAGTTACCTCTCTAACCCAGAGTTAACCTGAAGTTACTTCTCTAACCCAGAGTTAACCTGAAGTTACCTCTCTAACCCAGAGTTAACCTGAAGTTACCTCTCTAACGAAGAGTTAACCTGAAGTTACCTCTCTAACCCAGAGTTAACCTGAAGTTACCTCTCTAACCCAGAGTTAACCTGAAGTTACCTCTCTAACGCAGAGTTAACCTGAAGTTACCTCTCTAACGCAGAGTTAACCTGAAGTTACCTCTCTAACCCAGAGTTAACCTGAAGTTACCTCTCTAACCAGAGTTAACCTGAAGTTACCTCTCTAACGCAGAGTTAACCTGAAGTTACCTCTCTAATGCAGAGTTAACCTGAAGTTACCTCTCTAACCCAGAGTTAACTGAAGTTACCTCTCTAACCCAGAGTTAACCTGAAGTTACCTCTCTAACCAAAAAAGCCTGCTTCGTAGTACAGGGCACAGTTGTATACCTGTTGTTTATGGGGTTGTTGTTTACCAGTTGTTTGCCTGTTGTTTACTTGTTGTTTACCTATTGTTTACCTGTTGTTTTCCTGTTGTTTACTTGTTGTTTACCTATTGTTTACATGTTGTTGTTTACCTGTTGTTTGCCTGTTGTTTACCTATTGTTTACATGTTGTTGTTTACCTGTTGTTTGCCTGTTGTTTACGTGTTGTTGTTTGCCTGTTGTTTACCAGTTGTTTACCTGTGTTTACATGTTGTTGTTGCAGCGGTGTGTCCGGAGGAGGCTGAATCAGCTCTGGAGGCGACTCACTTCTTCACAGAGAATGAAGCTGAAGGTAAAGTGTGTGTGTGTGTGTGTGTGTGTGTGTGTGTGTGTGTGTGTCCTCTTTCTCACACTATGCTGTCTCTCCTCTTCCTCTCTTCATCCTCCTCTTCATCCTCCTCCTCTTCCTCCTCCTCCTCCTCCTCCTCCTCCTTCTCCTTCCAGAACCTTCCTTCCTACCTGCTGTGGGCTCTTTGGGGAAACAGGAAGTGACCTCAGGTGTGTGTGATGTCACTTCAGATGTTTTCATTAATATCTGACGCTTTCACTTTAACTAACCTCGTTGTCATGGTAACGGTGGATGATGCTGATTACTTCCTGTTTCTGCAGGTGAGGAGGACGTAGGAAACGAGGAGAGGAAAAGTAAGCCACGCCCCCTGAGAGAAATATAAGAGTGTGCTATACTATACATCTATATATATATATATTTAAGCAATAGCTCACGGCCTGATGTGAGCTATTGCTTTTATAAAACGGTTACCAAGTGTGGCAATATGAAAGAAAAATACACACTCTAATTTAAATAGTTTTTATTAGTAAATAATGATGTTCAAAATAAAATAGTCCCTCCGTTGCCTTCTGCACGAAACATAGTGCGAGGTGGTTGCTAGGCAACAACACTAACAGCTAGCGAACATATTAGACAGAGAGCGTTGATCCATTATTTGGCTATTTATTTACATTAATGTGTATGTTGCCGTTTATTGTGCAGCCACTGAAAACCTGTCCAGCATCAGTAGCATGGCTTACGTGGTTACTTGTATAGGCTGAGGTTGTTCTAGGCTGTTGCTTGGCGTGGTGAGAATATTGCTCCACTTTCTCCGGTACCCGAGATTGGGCTTCCAGTAGCTCTGGAGAGAGCTTTCGCACCTGTGGCCACTAACGGTCATCATTTCTCTGCTTTGTTTCAAGACCCGCATCAGAAAGCTTTTGAATGGTGGTACTTTTCCAGTTGGTCTACCTGCTCTTCACGTAGCTCTGCATGTCGTCGTTTAGGTGCTTATTGTTCTGGAGATAGGCACTGCTCCGTTTGAACTACGTAGCAACGGCAGGAACTGCTTCGGCAGGAACTGCTTCGATAGCGTTTTTGCGGACCTTTTTGATTACAGATTTGAAAACATGGTTGCTTGCTTTAAAAGTAGCACAATTCATGATGTCAAACCTTGGGAAGTATCTAGATATCCCTGCCCTAATGCCAAAGGAACTGCACACTGAATATGTTTTGCCGTTTGATGTCTATGTCTGGACCGCTGCGTAAAAAGGAGGGTTTCTGCCCCGTTACTTCTCCGCTGCTTTCTTGTCCCAGTTTGAAAAGCAAACTGCAGGCAGTTTGCTTTTCAGCCCAACTGTATACAGTTTTTCTCAGACGTGGAGGGATACTGACTTGTTGTGAAAAGTAACTACAATTCTACCCGTGGTATACGCTCAGTATATCACGGCTAAGAACCAATCAGATTGCTTGATTTGACTTGTCCGTTTTATAAACGTTCGATAGCTGCAACGAGCTGGTTAGGGTTATATAGATATGTCACCGTGTACTTGATGATGTCACCGTGTACCTGATGATGTCACTGTGTACCTGATGATGTCATTGTGTAACCTGATGATGTCACCGTGTACTGATGATGTCACTGTGTACCTGATGATGTCACCGTGTACCTGATGATGTCATCATGCTGCAGGTCCTGAGGAGAAGGTGAAGGACTACAGGTACTACCTGAGGCTGTGGGCCAAAGAGAAGGAACCAAAGACTGAGACCATCAAAAACCTGCCCCGAATGAACCAGGTAACCCTGTTGTTTACCTGTTGTTAACATGTTGTTCACATGAGGCCTGTACTACGAAGCCGGTTCAACCTAACCTGGATATGTTTGAGTTAGCCGGTTGGCCTAATCCAAAACATACGCGCTCTCGCTAAGCGGTCCTACGACGCGGGTTATCAAGTGGATCGCTCAAGCCAGCTTTGTCCGATCTAGTTAAGTGCGCGTTCACATGAAAGGGGTGGTATTTGGAGCATTCGACCAATCACAAACATGGACAAGCGTACTGACAGCGCAGCGCGTCATACTTCCTGAATGAAAAGTGAACTTTAATATTAGACATATGAAGAAGTTAAACTTTAAACATCCATGACTTAACCTGTTACGCACCGCCCCCACGGTACCGGGTGGATAAACGCGTCATTTGCAGGAAACAACGTCTAAGGAATCTTAATATTTAATAAACTATGAATGTTTTATATCCATGTAACGGGAAGAAACTCAGCTACCTGATCTTTTAAAAAAAAATCTAAAAAAAAAACACAATGCTAACACTCAGCCTCTGAATTAGCCACGAGCGAAAAAATGTAACCTAAAACGGCACCTAAACTCACAATAACTCCCTTATTACTTATCCTAGATGCACAGCCAACCCATCAATTAGCATCTCCTGGAGACACAGAATCGTTTGGTGCCCACTCAACACTCAGTGATAAACAGTTGCGACGCTATAAACGAAAGCGTACATCAGAACATGTGGAGCTAGGTAGCTAGAAACGCTAACATGGCTTACCTTGGTCAAAACTGGTCTTCAATGGCATTAAAACGATAAAAAAACGATGCTGCAGTTAATCCATAGGTTCATCCAATGTATCTGTGCCCTCTTTGAAATATTTCTGATAATCCATAAGCAATAAAACTGCTTTTTCGTTTCCAAATGCCAGAGCTAGAGATCGGTCCACTCTGCTGCACATTTGCATGCGCGCAGCCCCCACCTTTTCTCTTCACAACGTGTGTGTGTGGGGCCTCCCCCTTCGATTCTATTGGCTCTAATGGTCAGAAAGAGGTGTCAACCATCAAAATCGAGCAAGGGGGGCCAGAGATATGAAAAAAAAACATTTTCACCTAAATCACCTCAGAGGTGGGGTGGTTTTGGCTAAACCTCTCTAAAAAGGTCAAATGTCACTTGTTTTGCATCAATCTTGATACAGGGTACTTATTATATGTTGTACTTTGGATTCCTAAAGCTTTTAGTCTACTAACCCATCATCCAAGGGTAGTTTTCACTATAAGTAAAAAAAGAATTTTTGAACGGACACTATAATTTACAGTTTTTTACTATGTAAAATCTGAATTTTCTTTAAAATAAAAAACATCTAGATTGTTCTGACACTTCTACATCCAACTCACAGATGTAACCTTGCTTTGATAAAATAAATTATTCATATAACCCTTTTAGAAGTTAAGTTGTAGTCATTTGTTTTGGGCATGTCATTTTCGAGCCTGAAACATGAAAAACAGGCTCGGGGCTTAACAGGTTAAACACTTTATGAAGTTAGCCCGCTAAGCGAAAATCCGGCTTCGTCGTACAGGCCTCTGTTGTTAACATGTTTTTTACCTGTTGTTTACCTGTTGTTTACCTGTTATCTGTTGTTTACCTGTTGTTTACCTGTTGTTAAGATGTTGTTAACATGTGTTTACCTGTTGTTTACCTGTTGTTAACATGTTGTACCTGTTGTTTACCTGTTGTTTACCTGTGTAGGAGCAGTTCATCGATGTGTGTAAGACGCTGTACAACATGTTCAGTGAGGATCCAGAGGAGCAGCAGCTGTATCACTCCATCGCCACGGCAGCCAGCCTGCTGCTGAGGATCGGGGAGGTCGGGAAGAGGTTCGGGAACAGGAAGTTAGAGGCCCCGCCCCCTGAGGCCCGGCCCCCTGAGGCCCCGCCCACTGAGGGCCCACCCCTGAGGCCCCACCCCTGAGGGCCCACCCCCTGAGGCCCCGCCCCCTGAGGCCCCAGGTGAGGCTCAGGTGTGCCGGGCTCTGGAGGACGCTCAGCTGGAAGACGTGTCCTCCTCCGTCTCTCTGCAGGACGAGGACTCTGCTCTGATTGCAGAGCAGAGACAGGGCAGCGAGCTGGATGCTGATTGGTCGATCAGCTTTGAGCAGGTGCTGGCGTCCCTGCTGACGGAGCCGCCGCTCGTCCATTACTTTGAGAGGAAGAGAGACATCCGGAGCAAGATGGCCGTCTGCAAGGCCCAGAGAGCCGTGGAGCGCCAGACAAGCTCCGCCTCCGAGCATGACCTCACACAGCTGTCCCCCTGACAAGCTCCGCCTGCGAGCATGACCTCACACACCTGTCCCCCTGACAAGCTCCGCCTCTGAGCATGACCTCACACACCTGTCCCCCTCACAGGCTCCGCCTCCTCACACAACCTTCACCCTTCTCACCCTTCTCACCTGTACAGTATTATCAGAATGATTCCAGATGTGCTTCGTTATAAAACCGCAGCTCCTCTGAAAGCTTATATATTAATCATAACCTTTATAACACACACACACACACACACACACCACCACACACACAACACCACCACACACACATACACACACACACACCACACACACACACTTTTTTATTAATCATGTCTGACCACCTGAGACTTTTATTTTGAAGTCACTGACGCCTTCGTGATGTTTGTGATGACATCCTGTTGTTTACTTCCTGTTGACGTGATGATGTCACTGTTGTTTACTTCCTGTTGACGTGATGATGTCACTGTTGTTTACTTCCTGTTGACGTGATGATGTCACGGGATGTTTTTAGTATGTCTTTATTCTGCTTTTACGTCCATGTCAGTTGTTGTCTAATAAACAATGAAGTGATGATCTTCTTCTGTGGTGCTTACGTCTCTTCTTCTGTGGTGCTGACTCGTTCACAAACATGAGGGGAAACTAGTGTAATGATAATAAAGTGAAATGATAACAGAAACCAGGCGGTACATAGTTGTTGATTCTAAATTAAATCATTCTTTTATGGTAAATATTTGTATTGATTGAAGTGATACAGGTTCAGTAAAGATATATACACACATGCTGACAATCCCACCACTCTCCCACCACCCACCACCCATTAACCCATTGAGTTACAGGATACAGAGCCCTTTCACAGTCAAATACAGTATTTGCATAATGACATTAGTTCAAGGGGGGCAAAGGAGAACAAAAAAAACCAAAAAAAACCGAGATAAACACAAAGAAAGAAAATAATGATAATGGCATAGAAAAAGAAAAAATGATGAATCAACTGCTCACCGCTCAATCCAAACTTATTCTTTATCAAGTGGATCTTGTAAGGAGTCACAGAAGTCCAGAAAGGGTTTCCATGTTCTAATAAAGGTGCTAGAGGAGCCCCTGATTGTCTCTAGCTGTAAGAAGTACATAAACATCAAGAAGTGTAGAAAAGGCTATAACCACCTGGGCACTGTTTGGATGCACAGGTCACCTTTGGTGCCAAACCAAAAAGGGCACAGAGCGGGTCAGGCTCAACACGAGTTTTAAACATTTCACTAAAAGATTTAAAAATAAATCTCCAGAAAGTAAAGAGGCTGGGACATACCCAAAACCCGTGTATTAGGTCTGCTGGCTGGCTTCTGCATCGGGGACAAGACGGTTCAACCTCTGGATACATTTGAGCCAATCTGGCGTTAGTTAAATGAGCTCTGTGTACCACTTTCAGTTGTATCAGGCTGTGTTTAGCAGAAGAGGAAGATGTGTGCACCCGGTCCAGGACTGATTCCCACTGGTCATCCGTCAAAGTTCTTTCCAGATCAGAATCCCAAGCAGCTCTTAAATGTTCAATAGGGTGCGGATTGACATTACCAATGAGATCAGAAATCAGTGAAATCAGTCCTCTACAGTCTGACTTCAGTTCGAGGATATGGTCAATATGTGACTTTATGGGCTTATTTGGAAAAGAGCTGAATGTCTTACATACAAAGCTCCTAATTTGTAGGTAACGAAATAAGTGTTTCTAAAGGCCCTGACACACCAGACAGTCACCAGAGAACTCGCCGACACCGACAGTTCATCGACGAGTTCTCCTGCGTCTTGGCCATGTGTCGCACTGGAACACACCGCAAAGACTTCAGCCGAGCACGTACGAACTGCGCATGCTTGAGTGGCAATAACTCTCCTTACCAGCAGGCGGCGGTAGTGTGTATTCGTCATTCAAAATAGGCAACAACCGGAACAAAGAGAAGAAGAACAGACTGATATAAACAAACAAATAGCGTGTGCGTTCCATTTTCACTCTCGTCCATCGAAAACATGTTTTAGAATATAAAAATACATGAATGATGAAATGAGCACATAAAGTGCAGACATACTATAAAATCACAGTTAATAGACCTGCATCTGATGATCGCAGTGTTCTGGCGGGTGTAGTTTATTGAGTCAGCAATATAGTAATGTATGTAATGTAATAATGGCCACTTCTTGCTAAATTTGCATTTCATGTGATGCTTTTATCCGAGGCGACTCACAATAGGTAAATGAACAGCAGTAGACAGTATCTCATTTACTTAGACACTGCACTTAAGGACAATGTTGAGGTACTTGAGACTAATCCTGCAACTTTATACTGACAAATAGACCGATGAGATGAAAAACCGGACTTGACCAAACAAATCACGGAGCTCTCAGCAGAGGACAGCCGGGGACGCTCCCGCCGATATCAGAGATGTCCCTGCTATGTGTGGGAGGTAAGAGAGGACATTTAAGGGCTATGTTTGATGTCTTTAAGTATCACCTGCTGGGGTTTAGCTGCTGTCCTGTGCCTTTTTAAATTGTTTGTTTACGTCCCTCACTTCCGTTTCGCTTCTCATTTGCTAGCTGAACAGCTGATCAGAGTGGTTTCTTGGCCCGATAGCTTGTGTCCGTATTTTGGCCGATTCAACATGTTGAATCGGCCATGTGTCGACCGTGAAAGGTCAAATAAGGCGTGTCACGGCCGAGGGTTCGGGACACACCAAATTGACTTTGGGCGACAAGGAACGCGTTGTCGCCAGACAACCGAAGACGGCCGAATACGGCCTGGTGTGTCAGGGCCTTTAGGTAGAAAGATGCAAATGTGTCTTCAATGTAAATATTATAAATTGATTTAATCCCATTATTAAACCAAACAGTAAAAGCCGGGTCTGTACAGGATGGGGTAAACATGTGGTTTGACTTAACCTGTTAAGCCCGAGAGACCCCGGTACCGGGGCACTGTCGCAACATCTTGCAGGAAACAGTGTCTGAGGGCATGTTCATTTAATAAACTATGAATGTTTTATATCCATGTAACGGGAAGAAACTCATCTAACTGATCATTTTAATTTATTTTTCAAAAGAAAACCCACAATGCTAACACTAAGCCTCTGAATTAGAAACGAGCGAAAAATGCTAACAAATTACTGCACCGAAAATCACTCACAAAACCTTATTATTTATCTCTTCTCTACATCCATGACATCGTTTCACATCGTGAGGTGACACAGAATCGAAGGGTACCCTCATTATCACTCAATTATACGAATTCGACATTATAAGCAAAAACGGACATCAAAACAGGTGACGCTAGGTAGCTAAAAATGCTAAATTTTACCTTGGCTCTATAGTCTCTCCAAAGTGGTCTTCAATGGCATTAAAACGATAAAAACGCTGCTGAAGTTAATCCATAGGTTAATCTAATGTGTCTGTGTCCCTTTGAAATGATTTCTGATCATCCATAAGCATTAAAACTGCTTTTCCGTTTCCAGATGTCAGAGCTAGAGATAGGTTCACTCTGATGGAAAATTACATGCGCAAAGCCCCCACCTCTTCTCTTCACAGTAGGCTTGTTTGAGACGAGCTGCGGCTCGCCTCGAAAGTAGACGAGAATAGCCGATCGCAGCCAGGGGAGGTCTCAAAAAGCTCGCACAGCTCGGAGTCGGCCCTCTTCTCTTCTCTGGTTTTTTGGTGGATTGCAAACAACTTTAAGGTGCATACCGCCACCTCCGGAGTCGGCTTGACTCGATTTGCATTCATAAAGAATGCACAAATGTGTTTAATCGTTAATGTCAGATATGTACTAAGTAAATACATTTGTTCCTGCTCAAGATTAGATTAACTTTATTGTTATTGCACAGATTACAGGTACTGAGACAACGAAATGCAGTTTAGCTTCTAACCAGGAGTGCAACAAGCAGTAAAGTGAAAAGTAATGTCCACAATCTACAGAATAAAATATAGAATGAATTGAATGATGAATAAACAGTGAGGGGTATGAATACACTAGATATACACAGTAGCCTAGCCTAGTATGAACAGTGTGTATGAATATGCTAAAATATATAAAGTATGACAACGGTAAGCAGTGCAAGTATAGTATACAAATATATAGATATTAATTTAATGATGATAAACATTGTGGAACAATGATGAAAAATGTGAATGGAAGTGGCGACGTAAAACTGACACAAAACAACAACACACTTTTGCTGAGCCAATGGAGAGTTTCATCTCCAGCACGGGGTAAAACCACCAATGAGCGCTCAGCTCGAGATACCAGCGAGTCGTTTCCCATCAAGCATTTCGCTTCCGCAGCCCGTGAGAGAAACTGCGGCGCCTCGCCGCGCCTCGCCGCGCCTCGCTCTCAAGTCTGCGGGCGTCTCTGTCCCGCGAGATTTCAACGTCTCATGTAGGCGAGCCTCCAGAGCAAGTCGGACAAAATGACTAACCATCATGCAACGCACTAGCAAGACGTTGATCGCAATTGCGCAGGTCTGCGCAGGTCTCACTTGTCTCAAACAAGCCTAACGTGTGTGTGTGGGGGACTCCCCCTTCGATTCTATTGGCTCTAATGGTCAGAAAGAGGTGTCAACCATCAAAATCAAGCCAGAGATATGGAAAATCCACCCAAATGACCCCAGAAGTGGTTTATTTTTGCTAAATCTCTCTAAAAAGGTCAAATGTCACTTGTTTTGCATCAATCTTGATACAGGGTACTTATTATATGTTGTACTTCGGATTCCTAAAGCTTTTATTCTACCTTACCATCATCCAAGGGTGGTTTTCACTATAAGTAAAAAATAATTTTTGGACGAACACTATAATTTACAGTTTTTTACTATGTAAAATCTGAGTTTTCTTTAAAATAAAAAACATCTATATTGATTCTGACTTTTCTACATCCAACTCACAGGTTTATCATTACTTTGAGAAAAAGATTATTAATTTAACCCTTTTAGAAGGGAAGATATGGTCATTTGTTCTGGGAATGTCATTTTCGAGCCTGAGACTTGAAAAACAGGCTCAGGGCTTAAGAGGTTAATGGGGGAGAGAACAGAAGCCCCCTGTAGTCCAAAGTGCCTCCTGAAGTTAGCTCTTTTGTAAATTAAATGTATAACCCGAGACTTTCCCAAATTGATCGAGGATATCCAGGATATAGGGAAGCGATGAGGCAGGCTTGGATACATATAAAAGCAGGTCATCCGCGTAAAGGGACACCTTCAACTTTTGTCCTGCCCGATCTATGCCTTTGAAATCCTTACATAAACTGAGTTTTGTTGCCAAAGGCTCAATTGCTAGCGCAAAAAGAAGTGGGGAAAGCGGGCATCCCTGTCTTGTACCTCTTCCAAGCAGTGGCGTTTTCTCCTGGAGGCCAAGGGACGCCAGGCTTCCCTGTTTTTCGGATTGTAGTTATAATTTTAATAAATAAATAAAAACACTTCGTTTAGTTTCGGAAATTCTTCTTTGCTGTGTGTTGCTGCCGGCCCGTCTCTCCCCCACTCTCATTGAGTATTTTACAAAGAGTGAAACAGCGCCCCTCTAGATGTTATGGTAAAACAGTAGATTGCACTCACTGTTGCGAGAGGAGGCCAGCCGAAATTGGCTTCCCTTGGTGAAAGAAAATTGAGGGATTGACCAATCAGACGAGGCTCACGTGATGCCCCTGCCAACCTGTGATTAGTCAGAACCATGGCAAGGGAAGCCAGAGGCGGCTGGCTTCCCTTGGCTCACAATCCAATCAAATCGCATCAACTTAGTGGTGCAGTGACGCTTTTCTAAATCCTAGCTTTTCTAAATTGCTAGGATTTAGAAAAGCTTGTCCATGCTTTTATTTCCAGTAGACTGGACTGCTGTAATGGTGTCTTCACAGGTCTCACTAACACATCCATCAGAAAGCTGCAGCTGATTCAGAACGCTGCTGCTCGAGTCCTCACTGACACTAAAGAGAGGATCACATCAGTCCGGTTCTGAAGTCTTTACACTGGTTCCTCACTGACACTAAGAGAGTGGATCAGTCCGGTTCTGAAGTCTTTACACTGGTTCCTCACTGACACTAAGAAAGTGGATCACATCAGTCCGGTTCTGAAGTCTTTACACTGGTTCCTCACTAAACAAGAGAGTGGATCACATCAGTCCGGTTCTGAAGTCTTTACACTGGTTCCTCACTAACACTAAGAGAGTGGATCACATCAGTCCGGTTCTGAAGTCTTTACACTGGTTCCTCACTAACACTAAGAAAGTGGATCACATCAGTCCGGTTCTGAAGTCTTTACACTGGTTCCTCACTAACACTAAGAAAGTGGATCACATCAGTCCGGTTCTGAAGTCTTTACACTGGCTTCCAGTCGACCAAAGTATTGATTTTAAAATACTATTGCTAGTTTTTAAATCACTAATGGGGCATTTCCACCATGGTGCGGAGCGCGGTTTAAGCGTGCCGTGTCGTGCCGGGCCCGTTTTTGGTTGCGCTTCCACTAGGCCTAGTTCCGGCCCGGGGGCCACCTTTTCACCTTTTTCTGGGCTGACAAAATTGTGGTTCTATCGAGGCCAACTAGCGGGCCAACAACTGGGCGGAATATGCTAAACTAGTGACGACTGCTGATTGGTCAGAGAGAATCGTCACAATTCTTGCGCGAGTTAATCCCTAGCGTCGCATATATTGGGACGCTTGCAGCATTTTTGAAAACAGAGAAGCTAAAAGACGAAATGGCAAAGAAAAGCACACCGTGGTCGATTGACGAAGTTACGACGTTCCTCCAGATTATAGCAGATGATAAAATCCAGCGGGAGCTCGACGGCACAACTCGCAACCTAAACGTTTTTCAGGAGGTCTCTGCACTGTTGTCCGAACGCGGATTCTCAAGGACTTTCCAGCAGTGTAGGGACAAACTGAAAAAGCTTGAGTATAGAGCCGTCAAGGACCACAACGGCCGGAGTGGTTCAGATAGGAAAAGCTGGAAGTGGTTCGACCTGCTGGACGCTATTTATGGCCATAGACCAGCCAACGTTGGGAGGGAGGGAGGCCTGGACTCTGCAACCGCGTTACTGGAGTCCCTGCATTGTAAGCCTTTGCTAACGCTCTGTTATTTGCTTGAAAGCGTTGTGTCCCTATCTATTCTAAAGCTCACTTCTAACAAACAAGTCTATTTTATCCTTACATTTATGTTCTACAACCCATGCTTTTATGACCGAGGTATATAAACGATCTCCTGCATATGAACCATCCAGGAGTCTCAGGTCCTCTGGGACGGGTCTGCTCTCTGTTCCAAGAATAAGAACTGAACATGAAAAGCAGTGTTTAGCTATTATGCCCGACTAAGCAGGGTTGCCAACTCTCACGCATCTGGCGTGTGACACACGCTTTCACTCTCAATCTCACGCTCTCACGCTGCCCAAACTATTCTCACGCCAAAAACAAGAATACCGAAGACTAGAAACGGTTTTGAAAACTTTTGTCACGTAGTGATCGTCTTCTCAATAGAACATCTTTGATAATGTCTTCTGGCCAATCAGAATCACGATAACGGCGTGGTGTTGTTGCAGGAAGTCCCGACGGAGAATACTTTTGCGGTAGTACATCTCTATACATCGATACAACATTACGTGTTGATAGAAATCAACACGTAATGAAATAAGACCCCACGGTTTGATGATTGATAGGTGTGTGGGCTGTCTTTCATTTTGACACACAGAACAATGGGGGCTATCCACCCTTATCCACACAGCCTCTTCCCTCTTCTCTCTGTGAGGAGCAGCAGGTTCAGCTTTCAGAACAAAGTAACAAAAAACTAATATGGCATTCATTTTTTTAAATATGTCGTGTAGTAATAGATTTATTTATTTTTCTTCTCAAGAGAGTACCAGAATGTGTATTTTATGTTAGTATTTAAAAAATCTCCTGGGGGAGAATCCCCCCAGACCCCCTGCAGGGGTTGGGTTTCAGCATGTCAACTCTTTCACCTGTGGGGAAATTGCAGGATTGGCTCCAGGTCGCCCTTTTTATTTTACACAAATGTGAAATTTGGATTGAGACAGGGAAATAATCTAAACCTCACGCGTGGCGTTTCACTGTCGGGGGGAGCGTGTATGTAATTACATTGCAAATACTGACTTGAGCCCCACCACTGTATGGGTTAGCCCTACCATAGATTACCCAACAAAAATACTCTGGAGCCGCAACTGCCGACCCGTATTGCGCATGCGCAGATCTAAGATCCAGTAGAAATGATAAAAAAGTAAAAGTCTGCTGCTTATTGTTCTACTAGGCCAAAATAGAGTCAAAGAGTATATGAGAGTGAGAGTGTGTTAATTAATATATTTGGCAGTTTGGAGTAAGTCTGTAGATTTGTTTGTGTGTGTGTGTTTCATGTATAGGCCTCTCACGATAATTAATTTTGTTGGATACATTTTCCCGGAAATTATTGCGATAAACGATAATATTGTCGGCACCGTTGTATGACCATTTTAGACCACTGACATAATGATAATATATATAATAATTCAAGTACATCCTTTCAAACTGCTAGTCACATCCTCATGTAAATGGCAATTTATCGAGGTCAGAAAAGTTATCGAGTTCATTTTTATTTATCGTACGATAAGTCAATTAATTGCTTATCGCGACAGGCACACAATAAAACAGTGGAAACAAACATGTTTGACTTTCATTAGTGAATGAAACTGTGTGCCCTTTATAGTCTGTGTCCATTATTGTGTATTTGTATATTGTATATATATCCTATATGCTAAGGTCCCGCTGCTGACACGATAGCAGTCATTTCGTGCGCATATGTGTAATTAAACCGAATTAAACCCATGATATCAAAATCTCACTCCAGCCAGGTACCCAAGGTACTACCCTACCCTACGACTATCTGGAACAAACTGCCCGAATCGTGCACGTCTGCTGAAACACTTCCTATTTTCAAATCCAGACGGAAAACATATCTATTTGCCGCTGCTTTTAATTGAGCTGTTCTTTTTTAGGCCTGTTGTTAAATGCCATTTAATAATGTGTTTCTGCTGTATTTATTCTTAAATGTCTTTTGTTGTTATTTTGTAAAGCACTTTGAGTTGTCACGTGCTGAAAGGTGCTATATCAATAAACTTGCCTTGAAAAGTAGATGAATATATTTAATATAAAAAGCACTATTGTTTTAATGTATATTAATACAGGTTTATTATTGTTATTGTTCTTATCTGAGCTCCTCTCTGTTGCTGCGACACGATTTCAGGTTTATATTGAACAGCTGTTCAGGAAACTGCATCAAATCATAAACCGGAAACTGCTCGGCTCGGCTGTGACGTTAGTGTCACGTGGGTGTGACGCGTCAGTATCACGTGTCACGGCGGTTCAAACTGAAAACCATAGATATATATAAACACTGTTTATATATATCTATGCTGAAAACATTCAGAACCATGGGTCAAGAGTTCCTCGTGCTCCGGTGTTTCACCTGTCAGAGCTTCCAGGTCCAACAGGTAACACACACACACACACGCACACGCACACACACACACAAATAAAGGAAACACGCCATCTCACACACATTTGAATCTTCTTCTTCTGGGGTTTTCAGAGGCGGCTTCACCGCCCCCTACTGGATAAATAATAAACTGCCTTTTCAGAAAAACACTACAATAACTAACGGAAAACACTAATACAAATACAAAATACATATAAAAGGGGGAGATTAACTAAACTAAAAGTCCTGATATAATCTCTCCTTTCTTGGCTTTTCTTCCTCATTTAGATTCTCTTGGATCAATTCTTTATTTTCATCTAATTTTCTCTCTTTGGGCAATGCTTGGGGGTCTCGTGGAGTGGTGGGTGGATGTAGTGATTAAGTGCATAATATAAATGAAACGTTGATCTTTATCATTGAACACTTTGCCCTGTGCTGTGTCTGTCAGGTGAAGAAAGTGAACAAGTGGACCTGTAAGCTGTGTGGAGAGAAACAGTCTCTGCTAAAGGTTAGCATCACTCATTCACTCATCCATTCATTCAGAGTGTGAAGCTGACTATTGAGCGGCCCGACCAAGCAGGGAGAGCGAGAGCGACCACTGCTCCCAAGCCCTGTTGTTTCCATTTTATTTTCTGTTAAATAAGGTTAGTTAGACCATGAGTTAGAGCCGAGTCTTCCTGACAGTTCACAGTGTGCCGCTGCCCGGTGTAATTCAAATGTGCCGCCGCGCGCAGCACAGACACACAGCTGCTGCCCAGCCGCAGCACAGCCGCAGCACAGACACACAGCTGCTGCCCAGCCGCAGCACAGACACACAGCTGCTGCCCAGCCGCAGCACAGACACACAGCTGCCGCAGCACAGACACACAGCTGCTGCCCAGCCGCAGCACAGACACACAGCTGCCGCAGCACAGACACACAACTGCTGCCCAGCCGCAGCACCAGAAATGGAACTGCTGGGAGAAAAGCTGACTATCAGAGATGTAACGTTATCTTTGATAATATTTCGTCTCCTCATTTTTCGTCAACGAAAGTAAAGAGAGATTTTGGCATTGTTTTTATTTAGTAAACTACATTTTCGTCTCGTCACTTTTCATCAACGATATTGCATGTTGATTTCGTTACAGTTATTGCTTACTGCTGTCGGTGCATTCTCGTCATCGTCTCGTTTTCGTCATGGAAAAAAGGTCGTTGACGAACATATTTCGTCATAGTTTTAGTCAACGAAATTAACACTACATGATACACAGCCTGAATATGGCCCTTTCTCATGTCATCAAATGTCCATCCTCGACTCCTCGACTCCTCGGTCCTCCGGTAGTGACCCGGAAATGAATTTTAGCGCGCCATGTTGAAGGACATCTCATTTCTCTAAATGCACATCGAGGACCGAGCATCGAGCGTCGAGGAGGCTCTCTGGAGGAGCTATAACCGAGGATACACTGACGGGTCCTCCACAGTCCTCCACGGCTCCTTCGTGGATGCATTTCCGGCAACAGTGATGTTTCAAAGAGTCGAGACGCACGGCCGGACTTATCTCAGCCAATGACAGCTCTGCATGCATCCCCTGGATATTATTTTATTAACTGCTTTCATCGCGATGCGATGTTTACAGTGAGAACAGCTGTGAGGTCCGTGCAGAAAGCAGAGCAGCGTGTATAATATATATCATATCACTCAGTATAACAGGCCTACTCTCTTTATTTGCTTTAGTTTAGTAGATATCTACAAACAAAGTCGATATTTTTCTAAAACCATTTAGTGCTTCACATAATAAAATACACAACGGCTGTAGCCTGATGATATGCTTTAGGAGCTGTAGGTGCGTGTGTGTGGTGTAGGTGTGTGTGTGCAGTGTGTGCGTAGATGCAGCGGACAGACAGGTCTCAGTTGGTTTGGTGTCCTCTGCTTACTTGTAATACTTGTAAATAAAACTTTTGGCCCGTCATTTATTTCCCTCATTGTAGCGACCAGAGAGGGGGGGGATATATCCAGTCTCTGATAGTGTTACGTTATTACAGTATGAGAGTGCTCTGTTTGATTCTGAAATTGTATATATTTATATAAATATATACATATATGTGTGTGTGTCTGTGTGTGTGTGTGTGTGTATGTCCGCATCTGTAGCCTGTTATTGTCTCATTATACCGCACTGTGAATGAATTAAAAGTAATATATAAGTCGTCATGAACACATCTGTCCATCAGACAGAGGGCTGCTGTGCCTCCTGTCATCATTAATGGACGTCTCTTTAAAATGACCGCTCAGAGGAGAGGAGTTCTCATTTCTCTAACCGCCTGCTGCTTCCCCTCCTCTCTCCTCGGTTCCCCTCCTCGGCTCCTCCGCTCGCATCTCCTGTGGGCGGGACTAAGTCTCGAGGATAGGAGTCGAGGAGGGGAGTCGAGGAGGAACATTTGAAGACATGAGAAAGGGCCTATGTCTCCCGTGAACACAGTCACCAGCAGCAAGGACCTCACACACACCCAGGCCCTTTCTCATTTCATCAATTCCTCCTCCTCGACTCCTCGACTCCTCGGTCCTCCGGTAGTGACCCGGAAATGAATTTTAGCGCGCCATGTTGAAGAACATCTAATTTCTCTAAATGCACATCGAGGACCGAGCATCGAGCGTCGAGGAGGCTCTCTGGAGGAGCTCTAACCGAGGATACACTGACGGGTCCTCCACAGTCCTCCACGGCTCCTTCGTGGATGCATTTCCGGCAACAGTGATGTTTCAAAGAGTCGAGACGCACGGCCGGACTTATCTCAGCCAATGACAGCTCTGCATGCATCCCCTGGATATTATTTTAGTAACTGCTTTCATCGCGACGCGATGTTTCCAGAGAGAACAGCTGTGAGGTCCGTGCAGAAAGCAGAGCAGTGTGTATAATATATATCATATCACTCAGTATAACAGGCCTACTCTCTTTATTTGCTTTAGTTTAGTAGATATCTACAAACAAAGAGTCGATATTTTTCTAAAACCATTTAGTGCTTCACATAATAAAATACACAACGGCTGTAGCCTGATTATGCTTTAGGAGCTGTAGGTGCGTGTGTGGTGTAGGTGTGTGTGTGGTGTAGGTGTGTGTGGTACAGTGTGTAGGTGTGTGTGTGGTGTAGGTGTGTGTGTGGTGTAGGTGTGTGTGGTACAGTGTGTAGGTGTGTAGGTGTGTGTGGTACAGTGTGTAGGTGTGTGTGGTACAGTGTGTGCGTATATGCAGCGGACAGACAGGTCTCAGTTGGTTTGGTGTCCTCTGCTTACTTGTAAATAAAACTTTTGGCCCGTAATTTATTTTCCTCATTCTAGCGACCAGAGAGGGGGGGGGGATATATCCAGTCTCTGATAGTGTTACGTAGGGCTGTGCGATTATGGCAAAAATCATAATTACGATTATTTTGGTGAATAATTGATATCACGATTATTAAATACGATTATTCATTGACTTTGAAAACATCCATTTATTGAACTTTAAAAGCAATACAAAAATAAATAAATAAATGATACATTTAAATAAATAATATCAAAATAATAAATACCAATAAACAAGATCAACAAATATTTTGGAGCGCACTTCCACAAGCTACTAAACATATATAAATATGATAAATACAAATAAATGAGACCAAAATTAATTAGATCGTGTGTGTGTGTGTGTGTGTGTGTGTGTGTGTGTGTGTGTGTGTGTGTGTGTGTGTGTGTGTGTGTGTGTGTGTGTGTGTGTGTGTGTGTGTGTGTGTGTGGTGTGTGTGTGTGTGGTGTGTGTGGCCTGTTATTGTCTCATTATACCACACTGTGAATGAATCAAAGTAAATATATAAGTCATCATGAACACATCTGTCCATCAGACAGAGGGCTTAATGGACGTCTCTTTAAATGACCGCTCAGAGGAGAGGAGTTCTCATTTCTCTAACCGCCTGCTGCTTCCCCTCCTCTCTCCTCGGCTCCCCTCCTCTCTCCTCCGCTCGCATCTCCTGTGGGCGGGACTAAGTCTCCAGGATAGGAGTCGAGGAGGGGAGTCGAGGAAGGGAATTAGTGAAATGAGAACGGGCCCCAGACTAACAGGAAAACAGAACCTAAATACACACAGGACCAATCAAACCAACAAGACACAGGTGAGGGGGGAGGAGACGACACAGGGCACCAGGTGAACACAATCACCAGCAACAGACAAGACGGGAGGGGGAACACTTTTCAAACTAAAACAGGAAACAGAGACAGACAAACTAAAACACAGACAGATCGCGACAAACAGATACACAAATTACATACAACCACACGCTTCCTGTGCAACGTTGCAGGGCGGAACAAATCAAAACACTTCGCTAACAACGAAGCTCCGTAACGGAGGCCGAGATCTATGGCCCCAAAGATCACCTCCGTTACACAGATAAACAGTCTCTGCTAAGGTTAGCATCACTCATTCACTCATTCATTAATTCATTCAGAGAAACAGTCTCTGCTAAAGGTTAGCATCACTCATTCACTCATTCATTCAGAGAAACAGTCTCTGCTAAAGGTTAGCATCACTCATTCATCCATTCAGAGAAACAGTCTCTGCTAAAGGTTAGCATCACTCATTCATTCATCCATTCAGAGAAACAGTCTCTGCTAAAGGTTAGCATCACTCATTCATTCATCCATTCAGAGAAACAGTCTCTGCTAAAGGTTAGCATCACTCATTCACTCATTCATTCAGAGAAACAGTCTCTGCTAAAGGTTAGCATCACTCATTCACTCATTCATTCAGAGAAACAGTCTCTGCTAAAGGTTAGCATCACTCATTCATCCATTCAGAGAAACAGTCTCTGCTAAAGGTTAGCATCACTCATTCACTCATTCATTCAGAGAAACAGTCTCTGCTAAAGGTTAGCATCACTCATTCACTCATTCATTAATTCATTCAGAGAAACAGTCTCTGCTAAAGGTTAGCATCACTCATTCACTCATTCATTCATCCATTCAGAGAAACAGTCTCTGCTAAAGGTTAGCATCACTCATTCATTCAGAGAAACAGTCTCTGCTAAAGGTTAGCATCATTCATTCATTCAGAGAAACAGTCTCTGCTAAAGGTTAGCATCACTCATTCATTCAGAGAAACAGTCTCTGCTAAAGGTTAGCATCATCCATTCATTCAGAGAAACAGTCTCGCTAAAGGTTAGCATCACTCATTCATTCAGAGAAACAGTCTCTGCTAAAGGTTAGCATCACTCATTCATTCAGAGAAACAGTCTCTGCTAAAGGTTAGCATCACTCATTCATTCATTCAGAGAAACGTCATTCTGTCAGTTGACCCCTGACTGTGCTCTGATTGGCTGGCAGGAGTTTGGGCGGGGCTCCGGGGCCGACTGCAGACGTCACGTTCAGAAAACTGAATGCCATGAGAGGAGCCAAGATGGAGGACCAGGAGCAGCACACCTTGTCACTATGGTAACCAGCCTATCCCATAATACTCCTCACCTGTCCGTCACCTGCAGGAGATCTAAAGCTAAAACTGCTGAGTCACTGTTTGCATGTTTCTAACAGGAAGCAGGAGGAGAGGAGGAACCTGAGGAACAGGTGAACACACACACACACGAACACACACACACACACACACGAACACACACACACGAACACACACACACGAACACACACACACACACAAACACACACAGAGACACGAACACACAAACATGAACACACACACGAACACACACACACGAACACACACACACACACACACACACAGAGACACGAACACACAAACATGAACACACACACGAACACACACACACACACACACACACACAGAGACACGAACACACAGACATGAACACACACACACGAACACACACACACAGAGACACGAACACACAGACACGAACACACACACACGAACACACACACACACACACACACACACACACACACACACACACACACACACAGAGAACACACAGACATGAACACACACACACACTAATGCTCCTCTCCTCCTCCAGGTGGGCCGGCCTCAGGTGAGCAGCTGGAGTAAATACCTGGACACACCTGAGGAGGCGGGGCCAAAGGAGGAGGATGTTTTGATGGACAGCCAGCAGCTCCATGTCAACAGCATGATTGACAGGTGACGGTGGTTTAAATGATCTGATACAGCATCATGCCACCGTACTGTGGGGCAGTGTTATGATCTGATGCACTGTACTGTGGGGCAGTGTTATGATCTGATGCACTGTACTGTGGGGCAGGGTTATGATCTGATGCACTGTACTGTGGGGCAGTGTTATGATCTGATGCACTGTACTGTGGGGCAGTGTTATGATCTGATGCACTGTACTGTGGGGCAGGGTTATGATCTGATGCACGTACTGTGGGGCAGTGTTATGATCTGATGCACGTACTGTGGGGCAGTGTTATGATCTGATGCACTGTACTGTGGGGCAGGGTTATGATCTGAGCACTGTACTGTGGGGCAGGGTTATGATCTGATGCACTGTACTGTGGGGCAGGGTTATGATCTGATGCACTGTACTGTGGGGCAGTGTTATGATCTGATGCACTGTACTGTGGGGCAGGTTATGATCTGATGCACTGTACTGTGGGGCAGGGTTATGATCTGAGCACTGTACTGTGGGGCAGGGTTATGATCTGAGCACTGTACTGTGGGGCAGGTTATGATCTGATGCACTGTACTGTGGGGCAGTGTTATGATCTGATGCACTGTACTGTGGGGCAGGGTTATGATCTGATGCACTGTACTGTGGGGCAGTGTTATGATCTGATGCACTGTACTGGGGGCAGGTTATGATCTGATGCACTGTACTGTGGGGCAGGGTTATGATCTGATGCACTGTACTGTGGGGCAGTGTTATGATCTGATGCACTGTACTGTGGGGCAGTGTTATGTTCTGATGTGTGACTGTTGTGGGCAGTGTTATGATCTGATGCATAGGCCTGTCACGATAATTAATTTTGTTGGACGATACATTATATTATAATTATTGCGATAAACGATAATATTGTCGGCACCGTTGTAGACCATTTTAGACCACTGACATAATGATAATATATAATAATAATTCAAGTACATCCTTTCAAACTTTTTATTGAACATTCAACATTGCAAATGAAATGTGAAATAATATTAAAATACATAAATGATATAATAAATAAAACAAATGAATTAAATTATAATAAATTAATTAAATCACACACAACCAAAACAATCAATTAAATAGACTCAGTCTGGAAAACAGAGCTCTCTCTATCTATCTATATAGATATATATATAGATATAAATAAATATGAGTACACATTATATCTCAAGCAAAAGAAACCCTCCTTAAAACAACAGTCAAGTGTTCATACAAAGACCCAGATGCCTCAACAGGCCATATCCAAATCTGTTTTTCAAAGATTTCGAGCAAGGAACACCAACATGTTTGCATTGTCTGGCAAATGCATGTTTGATTGCAAACTGTCGGGAAGGTGGGGGCTCTCCATCTCCAGCTGCCGTGTTTGCTCCCAGCTGGGAAAACGGAATGGGTGGTTGTGTTTTAGGTGTAGTTTAAAATGCGTGGTATTGCCTGCTTTTGTCGCTACCTTTTTTAAACAAATGCGACACACCGCCCGGCTCATTCAAGTCCGTAGGTTCACCTCGTTGATTTGGCTTAAATCCAAAATACTGCCACACCGGAGAATCGAGATGTGTAGTTAGGTTTTGTAACCAATTCCATTTCACTTTAAATTCCCCGCGAGTAAGTCACACGTTGTCTCCCGCTTGTCGCTGTATTATTAATGTGGCTGCTACGCTGCTGCACGTGCACACGGAGTGTCCTGACCTGGCTGTGTGTCAGCCCCGCCCCTCACAGCGCGCGTGGCCGGCAGCCACAGCGCGCGTGGCAGCCACAGCGCTCCTAGCTAAAATGCTGGTCACATCCTCATGTAAACGGCAATTTATCGAGCTCAGAAAAGTTATCGAGTCCATTTTTATTTATCGTACGATAAGTCAATTTATCGATTATCGACAGTGATGCACTACTGTGGGGCAGGTTATGATCTGATGCCTACTGTGGGGCAGGGTTATGATCTGATGCACTGTACTGTGGGGCAGGTTATGATCTGATGCACTGTACTGTGGGGCAGTGTTATGATCTGATGCACTGTACTGTGGTGCAGTGTTATGATCTGATGCAGCATATATTAAACCATATAAACAGTCTGTGTTTATAAGATGTGATTCTGAATCCCAGGAAGCTGCTTTTAGTAAGGTCTGTGATGTTTGACAGGAAGAGGAAGAGAGGAGGTCAGGAGGACAGGACACCCTGACAGGTAACATGCTGACATCATCAGTTATTATCTCAGGTCCTATCAGAGTGTTTCTGCTTTAAAGACCCTTTGTGTGTGCAGTCCAGCTTCAGGAGGAGACCCTCAGACCCTCTGACCAGTGAGGAGAGCCTGGATCCTGCTGGTTCCTCAGTGTTGACTGGCAGGTGGGCGGAGCTTCCTCTATGATCAGTGAGACTCCGCCCCCCACTAGGCCCGTCCCCTACGTCCTGTTTCCTCCATGTTTGACAGCGGAGAGGATTTCAGTTTGGATTTATAAACTGTTTATGTTATCACTCTGAGTCTGTGTATCACTCTGAGTCTGTGTATCATCTGAGTCTGTGTGTCACTCTGAGTCTGTGTATCACTCGAGTCTGTGTCACTCTGAGTCTGTGTATCACTCTGAGTCTGTGTGTCACTCTGAGTCTGTGTATCACTCTGAGTCTGTGTGTCACTCTCCCAGTCTGTGTATCACTCTCAGTCTGTGTATGTATACTCTGCGTCTGTTTGTTTTATCACTCTGAGTCTGTGTTCACTCTGAGTCTGTGTATGTGTTTCACTCTGAGTCTGTGTAGTGTATCACTCTGAGTCTGTTGTTATCACTCTGAGTCTGTGTATCACCTCAGTCTGTGTATCACTCTCAGTCTGTGTATCACTTCAGTCTGTTATCACTTCAGTCTGTGTATGTGTATTACATCTGAGTCTGTTTGTTTATCACTCTCAGTCTGTGTATCACTATCTGTGTTTATCACTCTCAGTCTGTGTATCACTCTCAGTCTGTGTATCTCTCAGTCTGGGTATCACTCCGATCTGTATCACTCTCAGTCTGTGTATCACTGTCTGTGTATCACTCTCAGGTCTGTGTATCACTGTCTGTGTATCACTCAGTCTGTGTATCACTCTCAGTCTGTGTATCACTCCGAGTCTGTGTATCACTCTCAGTCTGTGTATCACTCTCAGTCTGTGTATCACTCTCAGTCTGTGTATCACTCTCAGTCTGTCTGTGTATCACTCTCAGTCTGTGTATCACTCTCAGTCGTGTATCACTCTCAGTCTGTGTATCACTCTCAGTCTGTCTGTGTATCACTCTCAGTCTGTCTGTGTATCACTCCGAGTATCACTCTCAGTCTGTGTATCACTCTGTCTGTGTATCACTCTCAGTCTTGTATTGGCCATTTCTTATGTTACCTTATATGGTAAAACCAAATCTTCTAAAAAACATTGTCTACACCACTGTACCATTTTGCTGATATGTGCCGTTTCCTGAGCATGCCCCTATAAGGGTTCAAGGCCACAGGGCTGATGTCGAAAACTATGTTGAAACTACTCCTCACACAAATGTTCAACTTCCATATCTTGTTTTCTGTCACACCACATGTGATTTATAGCGATATGAGACATCTGTGTGAAGCCAGATGTCTGAGCTAGCTACACTAAACTCTGTCTGCCCTATCCTGTATATAAACTTCGCCATTCTGTGACTACTGTGTGCACTCCTGCAGACTACTCTGTACTCTGAGACCTGTACCTTTGAAGCAAATAAAGAACCAACGCAGACTACTCTGTACTCTGAGACCTGTACCTTTGAAGCAAATAAAGAACCAACAAAGACTACTCTGTACTCTGAGACCTGTACCTTTGAAGCAAATAAAGAACCAACGCAGACTACTCTGTACTCTGAGACCTGTACCTTTGAAGCACATAAAGAACCAACAAAGACTACTCTGTACTCTGAGACCTGTACCTTTGAAGCACATAAAGAACCAACAAAGACTACTCTGTACTCTGAGACCTGTACCTTTGAAGCAAATGACTTCACTGGTGAAGAGGTCGCAGTAGAAGTCCACCGCTCTCTGCCGGATCTGGCTGTTTCCTGTCAGCTGCTGACCTCAGAGCGTGGATCAGCCTGCCCTGCCCGTTCTTCTCCAGACTGAAGAAGTACTTTGTGGTGAATCCATCAGGGAAGCGCTGATTTCTCTCTCCTGTTTCTCTCTCTCTGTTTCTCTCTCTCTCTGTTTCTCTCTCTCTGTTTCTCTCTCTCTGTTTCTCTCTCTCTCTGTTTCTCTCTCTCTCTGTTTCTCTCTCTCTGTTTCTCTCTCTCTGTTTCTCTCTCTCTCTGTTTCTCTCTCTGTTCTCTCTCTCGTTTCTCTCTCTCTGTTTCTCTCTCTCTCTGTTTCTCTCTCTTCTCTGTTTCTCTCTCTCTCTGTTTCTCTCTCTCTGTTTCTCTCCTCGCTCCTCGGTCTCGGTCTCACCGGAAGTTGATTTGTCTGCGCCATCTTGAGTAGCGTCCCAATGGCCTTATTTTTGCCGGAGGAACGATAACCGAGGAACCACCAGACCATCCTTCGATGAAATCCTCAGACACTCGCCCCGCCCCCTTACTGTGTATCGCTCACTGATTGGACGATGCAGCGCATGCACTGATCTGATGCTTCTTGACATGAGAGCAGTTTCCCGCGGAGTGAAGAAAACACATGAACTCACGGGACTCACTCCTCAGTTTTATACCGTGTTTTGTTTCAATGAATGCATCATTCAGTTACAAATATGTGATATATCTGAACAACAAAGTGGACAAAGATCATTTTATTCTTTATTGATGAACATTTTCATGATCGCTTTTCATTTTCATTGTCATTTCCATTCAGTCAGTCATTAAGTGCTATTTAA
>JAAOOA010002583.1:0-10000 GCA_012861695.1 Trematomus loennbergii
CGTTTTATCGTTTCATAGACTAGACACGGTATATGATCCTGAATAAGAAAATACGAGGTAACCGTGTTGGTGTCTCTGACGGTTTGCTGTGGTGTCTCTGACGGTTGCTGTTGGTGTCTCTGACAGTTGCTGTTGGTGTCTCTGACGGTTGCTGTTGGTGTCTCTGACGGGTGTGGTGTCTCTGACGTTGCTGTTTGGTGTCTCTGACGGTTGCTGTTGGTGTCTCTGACGGTTGCTGTTGGTGTCTCTGACGGTGGTGGTGTCTCTGACGGTTGCTGTTGGTGTCTCTGACAGTTGCTGTTGGTGTCTCTGACAGTTGCTGTTGGTGTCTCTGACGGTTTGCTGTTGGTGTCTCTGACGGTTGCTGTTGTGTCTCTGACGGTTTGCTGTTGGTGTCTCTGACGGGTGGTGGTGTCTCTGACGGTTCTGTTGGTGTCTCTGACGGTTGCTGTTGGTGTCTCTGACGTTGCTGTTGGTGTCTCTGACGGTTGGTGTTGTCTCTGACGGTTGCTGTTGGTGTCCTCTGACAGTTGCTGTTGTGTCTCTGACGGTTGCTGTTGGTGTCTCTGACAGTTGCTGTTGGTGTCTCTGACGGTGGTGGTGTCTCTGACGGTTGCTGTTGGTGTCTCTGACGTTGTTGTTGGTGTCTCTGACAGTTGGTGGTGTCTCTGACGGTTGGTGGTGTCTCTGACGGTTGCTGTTGGTGTCTCTGACGGTTGGTGTTGTCTCTGACGGTTGCTGTTGGTGTCTCTGACATTGCTGTTGGTGTCTCTGACGGTTGCTGTTGGTGTCTCTGACAGTTGCTGTTGGTGTCTCTGACGGGTGGTGTGTCTCTGACGGTTGCTGTTGGTGTCTCTGACGGTGGTGGTGTCTCTGACGGTTGCTGTTGGTGTCTCTGACGGTTGTTGTTGGTGTCTCTGACAGTTGGTGGTGTCTCTGACGGTTGCTGTTGGTGTCTCTGACAGTTGCTGGTGGTGTCTCTGACGGTTGCTGTTGGTGTCTCTGATGGTTGGTGGTGTCTCTGACGGTTGGTGTTGGTGTCCTGACGGTTGTGTTGTCTCTGACGGTGGTGTGGTGTCTCTGACAGTTGCTGTTGGTGTCTCTGACGGTGGTGGTGTCTCTGACGGTTGCTGTTGGTGTCTCTGACGGTTGTTGTTGGTGTCTCTGACAGTTGGTGGTGTCTCTGACGGTTGCTGTTGGTGTCTCTGACAGTTGCTGGTGTGTCTCTGACGGTTGCTGTTGGTGTCTCTGATGGTTGGGTGTCTCTGACGGTTGGTGTTGGTGTCTCTGACGGTTTGGTGTTGTCTCTGACGGTTGGTGTTGGTGTCTCTGACAGTTGCTGGTGGTGTCTCGACGGTTGCTGTTGGTGTCTCTGATGGTTGGTGGTGTCTCTGACGGTTGGTGTTGGTGTCTCTGACAGTTGCTGTTGGTGTCTCTGATAGTTGGTGTTTCTCTGACGGTTGGTGTTGTCTGATAGATATACTTTATTGATCCCAATTTGGGAAATGATTTTGTTTACAGAAGCAGTGTTTCAACATTAAAATACAAATACTTAAAGGGAGAAATTGAAAATTAACAACTACAATTTTAAGTTAAAATGAAAATAGTATATTAAATATAAACACTATAAAATATTCTGGATAATAAGATGTTCTTAAAGAAATCCAAAAAGTTGTTGTCTCTGATGGTTGTTGATGTTGTTGTCTCTGGTGGTTGTTGTCTCTGACGGTTGGTGTTGTCTCTGATGGTTGGTTTGTCTCTGATGGTTGTTGTTGTCTCTGATGGTTGGTGTTGTCTCTGATGGTTGTTGTTGTCTCTGACGGTTGGTGTTGTCTCTGATGGTTGTTGTTGTCTCTGACGGTTGTGTTGTCTCTGACGGTTGTTGTTGTCTCTGATGGTTGTTGATGTTGTTGTCTCTGATGGTTGTTGATGTTGTTGTCTCTGATGGTTGTTGATGTTGTTGTCTCTGATGGTTGTTGATGTTGTTGTCTCTGATGGTTGTTGATGTTGTTGTCTCTGATGGTTGTTGATGTTGTTGTCTCTGATGGTTGTTGATGTTGTTGTCTCTGGCGGTTTGTTGTCTCTGATGGTTGTGGTTGTCTCTGATGGTTGTTGGTGTTGTGTTTACAGGTGTGTGATGCGGCGGCAGCATTGTGGTAGCCAGGAGTCGTTGCTAAGCGCTGGCTGTGTGTCGTCTCTGGAGCTCAGGATGGACCAATCAGTTATCATCAAACCAGTCCACTCCTCCCTGCTGGGACAGGACTACTGCTTCGAGGTAACACACACACACAGACACAGACACAGACACAGACAGACACACACACACACACACACACACACACACACACACACACACACACACACACAGTTAGGCACCTCCCTTTCAGAACAACACTATGAGCATGCATGTATTACAAGAACTGGATCCAGCGTTGGAGGCGGGGTCTCGTTCCTCCCTATGAGAGCTGCTCATTGGTGCAGGAAGCCAAATGACCTGACGCTCTCGGAGCAAAACGTCACAAATTACCCATCATGCCTTGCTGTTAGAGCAGGAGTACTGTTTCATAGAGAGCAGTGTAGTTTCCCTTAAGCCCACCTCCCTCTGTCACTCAGGTGAATGGAGAGAGGAACTAACAGTCAGCTTTAAGAACATTTTAAATACGGGCTATTAAAGAGTTCATACTGGGGAGTTTATTTAGTTTCAAAAATGATCCGCTGATTTACAGACGTCTCTTTCCCAATGCAAGTCAATGGGAACAGGAAGTTGTAGTACCGCCGATTGGCCACAATGAATATTTGCCCAGCTTGACTTTGACCCCTGAACCTTCCATGGTGCTGACCTCTGACCCTGTCTCCCAGGTCACGACCTCCACAGGAACAAAGTGCTTCTCCTGCCGCTCGGCTGCAGAGCGAGACAAATGGATGGAGAACCTGCGCAGAGCCGTGCACCCGAACAAGGACAACAGCAGGAGGCTCGAGAACGTGCTGACGGTTGGGTGATCGAGGCCAAAGACCTGCCCGCCAAGAAGAGGTGCTGTACACGTCTATAACATGTGACTGTACACGTCTATAACATGTGACTGTACACGTCTATAACATGTTACTGTACACGTCTATAACATGTTACTGTACACATCTATAACATGTTACTGTACCCCTTACAACATGTATGTTATAACATGGAGATATAACAGTATAACAAGTATAAACAGTATAGCAGTGTAATAACATTATACTAATAGGTTTACAGTGTAATAACAATGTAATAACATTATACTAACAGGTTTAACAGTGTAATACAGTGTAATAACAGTGTAATAACAGTGTAATAACATTATACTAACAGGTTTAACAGTGTAATAACAGTATAATAACATTATACTAACAGGTTTAACAGTGTAATAACATTATACTAATAGGTTTAACAGTGTAATAACAGTGTAATAACATTATACTAACAGGTTTAACAGTGTAATAACAGTGTAATAACATTATACTAATAGGTTTAACAGTGTAATAACATTATACTAATAGGTTTAACAGTGTAATAACAGTGTAATAACATTTACTAACAGGTTAACAGTGTAATAACAGTATAATAACATTATACTAACAGGTTTAACAGTGTAATAACATTATACTAATAGGTTTAACAGTGTAATAACAGTGTAATAAACATTATACTAATAGGTTTAACAGTGTAATAACAGTGTAATAACATTATACTAATAGGTTTAACAGTGTAATAACAGTGTAATAACATTATACTAACAGTTTAACAGTGTAATAAGTATAATAACATTATACTAACAGGTTTAACAGTGTAATAACATTATACTAATAGGTTTAACAGTGTAATAACATTATACTAATAGGTTTAACAGTGTAATAACAGTGTAATAACAGGTTTAACAGTGTAATAACAGTGTAATAACATTATACTAACAGGTTTAACAGTGTAATAACAGTGTAATAACATTATACTAACGGTTTAACAGTGTAATAACAGTGTAATAACAGTGTAATAACATTATACTAACAGGTTTAACAGTGTAATAACAGTGTAATAACATTATACTAATAGGTTTAACAGTGTAATAACAGTGTAATAACAGTGTAATAACATTATACTAACAGGTTTAACAGTGTAATAACAGTATACTAATAGGTTTAACAGTGTAATAACAGTGTAATAACATTATACTAATAGGTTTAACAGTGTAATAACAGTGTAATAACATTATACTAATAGGTTTAACAGTGTAATAACAGTGTAATAACAGTGTAATAACATTATACTAATAGGTTTAACAGTGTAATAACAGTGTAATAACATTATACTAATAGGTTTAACAGTGTAATAACAGTGTAATAACATTATACTAAGGTTTAACAGTGTAATAACAGTGTAATAACATTATACTAACAGGTTTAACAGTGTAATAACAGTGTAATAACATTATACTAACAGGTTTAACAGTGTAATAACATTATACTAATAGGTTTAACAGTGTAATAACATTATACTATAGGTTTAACAGTGTAATAACATTATACTAACAGGTTTAACAGTGTAATAACATTATACTAATAGGTTTAACAGTGTAATAACAGTGTAATAACATTATACTAATAGGTTTAACAGTGTAATAACAGTGTAATAACATTATAACTAATAGGTTTAACAGTGTATAACAGTGTAATAACAGTGTAATAACATTATACTAATAGGTTTAACAGTGTAATAACAGTGTAATAACATTATACTAACAGGTTTAACAGTGTAATAACAGTGTAATAACATTATACTAACAGGTTTAACAGTGTAATAACAGTGTAATAACATTATACTAACAGGTTTAACAGTGTAATAACAGTGTAATAACATTATACTAACAGTTTAACAGTGTAATAACAGTGTAATAACATTATACTAACAGGTTTAACAGTGTAATAACAGTATAATAACATTATACTAACAGGTTTAACAGTGTAATAACATTATACTAATAGGTTTAACAGTGTAATAACAGTGTAATAACATTATACTAACAGGTTTAACAGTGTAATAACAGTGTAATAACAGTGTAATAACATTATACTAACAGGTTTAACAGTGTAATAACATTATACTAACAGGTTTAACAGTGTAATAACATTATACTAATAGGTTTAACAGTGTAATAACAGTGTAATAACAGTGTAATAACATTATACTAATAGGTTTAACAGTGTAATACAGTGTAATAACAGTGTAATAACATTATACTAACAGGTTAACAGTGTAATAACAGTGTAATAACATTATACTAACAGGTTTACAGTGTAATAACATTATACTAACAGGTTTAACAGTGTAATAACAGTGTAATAACATTATACTAACAGGTTTAACAGTGTAATAACAGTGTAATAACATTATACTAACAGGTTTAACAGTGTAATAACAGTGTAATAACATTATACTAACAGGTTTAACAGTGTAATAACATTATACTAACAGGTTTAACAGTGTAATAACAGTGTAATAACATTATACTAACAGGTTTAACAGTGTAATAACATTATACTAACAGGTTTAACAGTGTAATAACAGTGTCATAACATTATACTAACAGGTTTAACAGTGTAATAACAGTGTAATAACATTATACTAACAGGTTTAACAGTGTAATAACATTATACTAATAGGTTTAACAGTGTAATAACAGTGTAATAACATTATACTAATAGGTTTAACAGTGTAATACAGTGTAATAACATTATACTAATAGGTTTAACAGTGAAATAACATTATACTAACAGGTTTAACAGTGTAATAACAGTGTAATAACAGTGTAATAACATTATACTACAGGTTTAACAGTGTAATAACAGTGTAATAACAGTGTAATAACATTATACTAACAGGTTTAACAGTGTAATAACATTATACTAACAGGTTTAACAGTGTAATAACATTATACTAATAGGTTTAACAGTGTAATAACAGTGTAATAACATTATACTAATAGGTTACAGTGTAATAACAGTGTAATAACATTATACTAATAGGTTTAACAGTGAAATAACATTATACTAACAGGTTTAACAGTGTAATAACAGTGTAATAACAGTGTAATAACATTATACTAACAGGTTTAACAGTGTAATAACAGTGTAATAACAGTGTAATAACATTATACTAACAGTTTAACAGTGTAATAACATTATACTAATAGGTTTAACAGTGTAATAACAGTGTAATAACAGTGTAATAACATTATACTAATAGGTTTAACAGTGTAATAACAGTGTAATAACAGTGTAATAACATTATACTAACAGGTTTAACAGTGTAATAACAGTGTAATAACATTATACTAACAGGTTTAACAGTGTAATAACATTATACTAACAGGTTTAACAGTGTAATAACAGTGTAATAACATTATACTAACAGGTTTAACAGTGTAATAACAGTGTAATAACATTATACTAACAGGTTTAACAGTGTAATACAGTGTAATAACATTATACTAACAGGTTTAACAGTGTAATAACATTATACTAACAGGTTTAACAGTGTAATAACAGTGTAATAACATTATACTAACAGGTTTAACAGTGTAATAACAGTGTAATAACATTATACTAACAGGTTTAACAGTGTAATAACATTATACTAATAGGTTTAACAGTGTAATAACAGTGTAATAACATCTAATAGGTTTAACAGTGTAATAACAGTGTAATAACATTATACTAATAGGTTTAACAGTGAAATAACATTATACTAACAGGTTTAACAGTGTAATAACAGTGTAATAACATTATACTAACAGGTTTAACAGTGTAATAACATTATACTAACAGGTTTAACAGTGTAATAACAGTGTAATAACATTATACTAATAGGTTTAACAGTGTAATACAGTGTAATAACATTATACTAATAGGTTTAACAGTGTAATAACATTATACTAACAGGTTTAACAGTGTAATAACAGTGTAATAACATTATACTAATAGGTTTAACAGTGTAATAACAGTGTAATAACAGTGTAATAACAGGTTTAACAGTGTAATAACATTATACTAACAGTTTAAAGTGTAATAACAGTGTAATAACATTATACTAATAGGTTTAACAGTGTAATAACAGTGTAATAACATTATACTAACAGGTTTAACAGTGTAATAACATTATACTAATAGGTTTAACAGTGTAATAACAGTGTAATAACAGTGTAATAACATCTCAACCCCCCCCCGCCTGCAGGTACTTCTGCGAGCTGTGTCTGGACGACAGTCTGTACGCCCGGACGTCCTGTAAGCTGAAGACGGACACCATCTTCTGGGGCGAGCGCTTCGACTTCAGCAGCTTGCCCTCCGTCAGCGCCGTCACGCTGCACCTGTACAAGGACACGGACCGCAAGAGGAAGAAGGACAAGAGCAGCTACGTGGGGCTGGTGAACATCCCCGTCGCCACGGTGACCGGCCGCCAGCTGGTGGAGAAGTGGTATTCAGTGAGCACGCCCAGCACCATCCGCGGTGGGTGGAGTAACATTTAATAATAGTGTGCATTTCTTATCTACAAGGAGCCCAGTAATGATGGTCAGTCAGGCAAACCATCAAGTGTTTTATATTTTAATGCAGCGACTACAGTCACTACTTTGACTTTAATATTACAACTGTTTACTTTGACGACTGACATTAGCATCATTAGCATTATTAGCATCATTAGCATCATAAGCATCATAAGCAGCGAGGAAATGTTTTAACATTACAACTCATTAGCATCATTAGCATCGTTAGCATCATTAGCATCATCAGCTGTGAGGAAATGTTTTAACATTACAACTCATTAGCATCATTAGCATCGTTAGCATCATTAGCATCATTAGCATCATCAGCTGTGAGGAATGTTTTAACATTACAACTCATTAGCATCATTAGCATCGTTAGCATCATTAGCATCATTAGCATCATCAGCTGTGAGGAAATGTTTTAACATTACAACTCATTAGCATCATTAGCATTGTTAGCATCATTAGCATCATTAGCATCATTAGCATCATCAGCTGTGAGGAAATGTTTTAACATTACAACTCATTAGCATCATTAGCATCGTTAGCATCATTAGCATCATTAGCATCATCAGCTGTGAGGAAATGTTTCCACAGATGTACTGACAGGGTCCCATTGACCTCCATCCTCTCTGTGGAGCCTGAACTCACATCGTCTCTGAACTCCTCACTGACTCCTGCTCCCAGGGTCTTCTCACTTCCTGTTTCCTGTTGCAGGGAAGTCCTCTGTGCCGTCAGTGCGTATCAAGGCCCGGTACCAGAGCATCGTGATTCTGCCCATGGAACAGTACAAGGAGTTCGCCGAGTACATCAGCTCCAACTACCTGCTGCTCTGCTGCAGCCTGGAGGCCTCCATCAGCCTCAGGAGCAAGGAGGAGCTCTCTGCTGCTCTGGTGCACATCCTGCACAGCACAGGGAAGGCCAAGGTACACACACACACACACACACACACACACACACACACCACACACACACACACACACACACACACACACACACACACACACACACCACCCACACACACACACACACACCACACACACACACACACACACACACACCACACACACACACACCACACACACACACACACACACACACACACACACACACACACACACACACACACACACACACACAGGGCCATCATCTTCCAGAGTTAATTTATTTCTGTAAATCCTAAAGTGTTCAGATTATTTAACACACATTCGGGAGGTTTTAAATAAAATGTAATACAACTTTACGCAGGACTTCCTCACCGACCTGATTATGTCAGAGGTGGACCGTTGCCGTGACAACGACCAGCTGATCTTCAGAGAGAACACTCTGGCAACGAAGAGCATAGAGGAATACCTGAAGCTGATTGGACAGAAGTACCTGCAGGATGCCCTCGGTACTGCACTCAGTATTCACTGTACACACTGTACTCACTGTACACACTGCACTCACTGCACTCACTGTACACACTGCACTCAGTATTCACTGTACACACTGCACTCACTGTACTCACTGCACTCACTGTACACACTGCACTCAGTATTCACTGTACACACTGCACTCACTGCACTCACTGTACACACTGCACTCACTGTACTCACTGCACTCACTGTACACACTGCACTCAGTATTCACTGTACACACTGCACTCACTGTACTCACTGTACACACTGTACTCACTGTACACACTGTACTCACTGTACACACTGCACTCACTGTACTCACTGTACACACTGTACTCACTGTACACACTGCACTCACTGTACTCACTGTACACACTGTACTCACTGTACACACTGCACTCACTGCACTCACTGTACACACTGTACACACTGTACTCACTGTACACACTGTACACACTGTACTCACTGTACACACTGTACACACTGTACTCACTGTACTCACTGTACACACTGTACACACTGTACTCACTGTACACACTGTACACACTGTACTCACTGTACACACTGTACACACTGTACACACTGCACTCACTGTACACACTGTACACACTGTACACACTGTACTCACTGTACACACTGTACTCACTGTACACACTGTACACACTGTACACACTGTACTCACTGTACTCACTGTACTCACTGTACACACTGTACTCACTGTACACACTGTACACACTGCACTCACTGCACTCACTGCACTCACTGTACACACTGCACTCACTGCACTCACTGCACACACTGTACTCACTGTACACACTGTACTCACTGTACTCACTGTACTCACTGTACACACTGTACTCACTGCACTCACTGCACTCACTGTACACACTGTACTCACTGTACTCACTGTACTCACTGCACTCACTGTACACACTGTACTCACTGTACACACTGTACTCACTGTACTCACTGTACACACTGTACACACTGTACTCACTGCACTCACTGTACTCACTGTACACACTGTACTCA
>JAAOOA010002583.1:15000-20000 GCA_012861695.1 Trematomus loennbergii
CCTGTAGAGAGACCAGGTAACACACCTGTAGAGAGACCAGGTAACTCACCTGTAGACCAGGTAACACACCTGTAGACCAGGTAACTCACCTGTAGAGAGACCAGGTAACACACCTGTAGAGAGACCAGGTAACACACCTGTTGAGAGACCAGGAAACACACCTGTAGAGAGACCAGGTAACTCACCTGTAGAGAGACCAGGTAACACACCTGTAGAGAGACCAGGTAACTCACCTGTTGAGAGACCAGGTAACTCACCTGTAGAGAGACCAGGTAACTCACCTGTTGAGAGACCAGGTAACACACCTGTAGAGAGACCAGGTAACTCACCTGTAGAGAGACCAGGTAACTCACCTGTAGAGAGACCAGGTAACTCACCTGTAGACCAGGTAACACACCTGTAGAGAGACCAGGTAACACACCTGTAGAGAGACCAGGTAACACCCTGTAGAGAGACCAGGTAACACACCTGTAGAGAGACCAGGTAACACACCTGTAGAGAGACCAGGTAACACACCTGTAGAGACCAGGTAACACACCTGTAGAGAGACCAGGTAACACACCTGTAGAGAGACCAGGTAACTCACCTGTTGAGAGACCAGGTAACACACCTGTAGAGAGACCAGGTAACACACCTGTAGACCAGGTAACTCACCTGTAGAGAGACCAGGTAACTCACCTGTTGAGAGACCAGGTAACACACCTGTAGAGAGACCAGGTAACTCACCTGTAGAGAGACCAGGTAACTCACCTGTAGACCAGGTAACACACCTGTAGAGAGACCAGGTAACACACCTGTAGAGAGACCAGGTAACACACCTGTAGAGAGACCAGGTAACACACCTGTAGAGAGACCAGGTAACACACCTGTAGAGAGACCAGGAAACACACCTGTAGAGAGACCAGGTAACTCACCTGTAGAGAGACCAGGTAACTCACCTGTAGAGAGACCAGGTAACACACCTGTAGAGAGACCAGGTACACACCTGTAGAGAGACCAGGTAACTCACCTGTAGAGAGACCAGGTAACACACCTGTAGAGAGACCAGGTAACTCACCTGTAGACCAGGTAACACACCTGTAGAGAGACCAGGTAACACACCTGTAGAGAGACCAGGTAACTCACCTGTAGACCAGGTAACACACCTGTAGAGAGACCAGGTAACTCACCTGTAGAGAGACCAGGTAACACACCTGTAGAGAGACCAGGTAACACACCTGTAGAGAGACCAGGTAACTCACCTGTAGAGAGACCAGGTAACACACCTGTAGAGAGACCAGGTAACACACCTGTAGAGAGACCAGGTAACTCACCTGTAGAGAGACCAGGTAACACACCTGTAGAGAGACCAGGTAACACACCTGTAGAGAGACCAGGTAACACACCTGTAGAGAGACCAGGTAACACACCTGTAGAGAGACCAGGTAACACACCTGTAGAGAGACCAGGTAACACACCTGTAGACCAGGTAACACACCTGTAGAGAGACCAGGTAACTCACCTGTAGACCAGGTAACACACCTGTAGAGAGACCAGGTAACACACCTGTAGAGAGACCAGGTAACACACCTGTAGACCAGGTAACACACCTGTAGAGAGACCAGGTAACTCACCTGTAGAGAGACCAGGTAACACACCTGTAGACCAGGTAACACACCTGTAGAGAGACCAGGTAACTCACCTGTAGAGAGACCAGGTAACACACCTGTAGACCAGGTAACACACCTGTAGAGAGACCAGGTAACACACCTGTAGAGAGACCAGGTAACTCACCTGTAGAGAGACCAGGTAACTCACCTGTAGACCAGGTAACACACCTATAGACCAGGTAACACCTGTGAGAGACCAGGTACACACCTGTAGAGAGACCAGGTAACACACCTGTAGACCAGGTAACACCCTGTAGAGAGACCAGGTAACACACCTGTAGAGAGACCAGGTAACTCACCTGTAGAGAGACCAGGTAACACACCTGTAGAGAGACCAGGTAACACACCTGTAGACCAGGTAACACACCTGTAGAGAGACCAGGTAACTCACCTGTAGAGAGACCAGGTAACACACCTGTAGACCAGGTAACACACCTGTAGAGAGACCAGGTAACTCACCTGTAGAGAGACCAGGTAACTCACCTGTAGAGAGACCAGGTAACACACCTGTAGAGAGACCAGGTAACACACCTGTAGAGAGACCAGGTAACACACCTGTAGAGAGACCAGGTAACACACCTGTAGAGAGACCAGGTAACACACCTGTAGAGAGACCAGGTAACTCACCTGTAGAGAGACCAGGTAACTCACCTGTAGACCAGGTAACTCACCTGTAGAGAGACCAGATTATACCTTTCTATCGCTAACTGTCTTACTCTACCTGTCTGTCTCTCTACCTGTCTCTCTACCTGTTTCTCTACCTGTCTCTCTACCTGTCTGTCTCTCTACCTGTTTCTCTACCTGTCTGTCTCTCTACCTGTCTTACTCTACCTCTCTCTCTCTCTACCTGTCTGTCTCTCTACCTGTTTCTCTACCTGTCTTTCTGTCTCTACCTGTCTGTCTCTCTACCTATCTCTCTACCTGTCTTTCTGTCTCTACCTGTCTGTCTCTCTACCTATCTCTCTACCTGTCTCTCTGTCTCTACCTGTCTCTCTGTCTCTCTACCTGTCTGTCTCTCTACCTGTCTGTCTGTCTCTCTACCTGTCTGTGTCTCTACCTGTTTCTCTACCTGTTTCTCTACCTGTCTGTCTCTCTACCTGTCTCTCTGTCTCTCTACCTGTCTGTCTGTCTCTCTACCTGTCTGTGTCTCTACCTGTCTCTCTACCTGTTTCTCTACCTGTCTGTCTCTCTACCTGTCTCTCTCTCTGCAGTCGTGCCTGGTGAAACTCGGTCCTCTCCCTCGGATCCTCAGAAAGTGTCCGCGGCTCTGGCTAACCCTGGGGGCGGGGCTTATGTTGGGGGAGGGGCGTATGCTGGAGGTGGGGCATATGCTGGAGGTGGGGTGTATGCTGGGTGGGGCTTATGCTGGGGGCGTGTCCTCTCCGGAGCCTCAGCGAATGGTGTCCCCGCCCCCCATGTCCCCACCCCCCCTCTCCCCCCCCCTCTCCCCCCCTCTGGCCGCCTGTAATCCCTCCCTCGGCCTGCAGGGGGGCGTCGGATTGGACGGGGGGTGAGCAGCATTTCCTGATAGCATTAGCATCTAGCTAAAATGACAGAAAACATGTGTGACCGAGATAAACAAAGTCTATACTGTCATTATTATTATTCAATTAATTGTGTGTGTGTGTGTGTGTGTGTGTGTGTGTGACTGTGTGTGTGTGTGACTGTGTGTGTGTGACTTTGTGTGTGTGTGTGTGTGTGTGTGTGTGTGTGTGTGTGTGTGTGTGTGTGACTGTGTGTGCTGTGTGTGACTTTGTGTGTGTGTGTGTGACTGTGTGTGTGTGTGTGTGTGTGTGTGTGTGTGTGTGTGTGTGGTGACGTGTGTGTGTGTGACTGTGTGTGTGTGTGTGTGACTGTGTGTGTGTGTGTGACTGTGTGTGTGTGACTGTGTGTGTGTGTGTGTGTGTGTGTGTGTGTGTGTGTGTGTGTGTGTGTGTGTGTGACTGTGTGTGTGTGTGACTTTGTGTGTGTGTGTGTGTGTGTGTGACGTGGTGTGTGTGTGTGTGTGTGTGTGTGTGTGTGTGACTTTGTGTGTGTGTGTGTGTGTGTGTGTGTGTGTGTGTGTGTGTGACTGTGTGGACTGTGTGTGACTTTGTGTGTGTGTGTGTGACTGTGTGTGTGTGTGTGTGTGGTGTGTGTGTGTGTGTGACTGTGTGTGTGTGTGTGTGACTGTGTGTGTGTGTGTGACTGTGTGTGACTGTGTGTGACTTTGTGTGTGTGTGTGTGACTGTGTGTGTGTGTGTGTGTGTGTGTGTGTGTGTGTGTGTGTGTGACTGTGTGTGTGTGTGACTGTGTGTGTGTGTGTGACTGTGTGTGTGTGTGTGACTGTGTGTGTGTGACTGTGTGTGTGTGTGTGTGTGTGTGTCTGTGTGTGTGTGTGTGTGTGTGTGTGTGACTGTGTGTGTGTGTGACTTTGTGTGTGTGTGTGTGTGTGTGTGACTGTGTGTGTGTGTGTGTGTGTGTGTGTGTGTGTGTGTGTGACTTTGTGTGTGTGTGTGTGTGTGTGTGTGTGTGTGTGTGTGTGACTGTGTGTGTGTGTGACTGTGTGTGTGTGGACTGTGTGTGTGTGTGGTGTGTGTGTGTGTGTGTGTGTGTGTGTGTGACTGTGTGTGTGTGTGACTGTGTGTGACTTTGTGTGTGTGGTGTGTGTGTGTGTGTGTGTGTGTGTGTGTGTACACGTGTGTGTGTGTGTGTGTGACTGTGTGCATGTGCGTGTGCGTGTGTGTGTGTGCACACGTGTGTGTGTGTGTGTGTGTCTGACTGACTGACTGACTGACTGACTGTGTGTGTGTGTGTGTGTGTGTGTGTGTCTGACTGTGTGTGTGTGTGTGTGTGTGTGTGTGTGTGTGTGTGTGTGTGTGTGTGTGTGTGTGTGTGTGTGTGTAGTTTGGTAGACTTCACCAGGCTTCCCTCTCCGACTCCAGAGAACAAAGACTTGTTTTTTCGTCACCAAAGGGTCCAGCCTTCAGCCCGCATCAGGTGACCTTTGACCTCTAACCTCTGTCTGTGACCTTTGACCTCTAACCTGATTCTGTGACCGCTACCGCTGGCTAGCTAACCCTCACCTGACAGGTGTTATAAACATGAGCTTAGTGTGTTGAACCTGAAGCAGAAAAGGGGGCGGGGCTTGTGGTGGAAATGTATATTACATATACACGAACATAATAATAAAATGGTGAGTAAACCTTTCCGTCATACTGAAGTGAACAGTGTTTCAGAGTCCAGCAGTCTGCATCAGGAGGTCTGCAGAGGGTCTGCAGAGGGTCTGCAGAGGGTCTGCAGAGGTCTGAGATCCACATCTAAGCACCAAGAATACAAGAGGAGGGGCTGAGACAAAGATAAACATGCTAT
>JAAOOA010002583.1:32500-37500 GCA_012861695.1 Trematomus loennbergii
ACCCCACCTGTACATGGCTCTGTTGGAGAACCCCACCTGTACATGGCTCTGTTGGAGAACCCCACCTGTACATGCCTCTGTTGGAGAACCCACCTGTACATGGCTCTGTTGGAGAACCCCACCTGTACATGGCTCTGTTGGAGAACCCCACCTGTACATGGCTCTGTTGGAGAACCCACCTGTACAGAGAAGCCCCTCAATGCAGTGCGCATGCCTCAATGAGCTCAATGTGGGCGGAGCTTCACAGATGACGCGTTGCATCCTGTGGTAGCAGTTCTCTTCCCTCCCCCACCCTAACCCTAACCACTCCCTACCTTTGTACCTAATCCTAATCTCCTTCCTCCCTCCCAAACCCAAAACCTCTCCTACTGGAAGAAATTAAATCAATGTTGATATGACGTAATTTAAATTAAATACAGGGTTTTAATTGAAAGCAGTTTTATTCTGAAAAAAACGGAAGTTCACACTAACTATTAACTTAACACTTTATTCTGAAAATTCTTCATTTCCAGTTAGCATTAGCATGTGGCTAACGTTTTGAAAACCGTGAATTGAAGGTGAAATGACATGTGATGTTGTACACTAAACACACTGGGATTAACTCTCATTTATTGACGCTGAAATAACGTTTATCATGGAATGTTTAAATAACCACAGACAGCAGAATTATATATTAAAATATAAGATATGTGTTACTTTTGTGACTGGGTAAGTACACAACACGGAGTCGGGACGTCACGTGCCTCAAAGGTTGAGAAAGGTTGAGACGTTGAGACGTTGAGGCATTGCGCACTGCATTGAGGGGTACTACCCTGTACATGGCTCTGTTGGAGAACCCACCTGTACATGCCTCTGTTGGAGAACCCCCTGTACATGGCTCTGTTGGAGAACCCACCTGTACATGGCTCTGTTGGAGAACCCACCTGTACATGCCTCTGTTGGAGAACCCACCTGTACATGCCTCTGTTGGAGAACCCACCTGTACATGGCTCTGTTGGAGAACCCACCTGTACATGGCTCTGTTGGAGAACCCACCTGTACATGGCTCTGTTGGAGAACCCACCTGTACATGCCTCTGTTGGAGAACCCACCTGTACATGGCTCTGTTGGAGAACCCACTGTACATGGCTCTGTTGGAGAACACACCTGTACATGGCTCTGGTTTTGGAGAACCCACCTGTACATGCCTCTGTTGGAGAACCCACCTGTACATGCCTCTGTTGGAGAACCCACCTGTACATGGCTCTGTTGGAGAACCCACCTGTACATGGCTCTGGTTTTGGAGAACCCACCTGTACATGACTCTGTTGGAGAACCCACCTGTACATGCCTCTGTTGGAGAACCCACCTGTACATGGCTCTGTTGGAGAACCCACCTGTACATGGCTCTGTTGGAGAACCCACCTGTACATGGCTCTGTTGGAGAACCCACCTGTACATGGCTCTGGTTTTGGAGAACCCACCTGTACATGCCTCTGTTGGAGAACCCACCTGTACATGGCTCTGGTTTTTGGAGAACCCACCTGTACATGGCTCTGGTTTTGGAGAACCCACCTGTACATGGCTCTGGTTTTGGAGAACCCACCTGTACATGGCTCTGTTGGAGAACCCACCTGTACATGGCCTGGTTTTGGAGAACCCACCTGTACATGGCTCTGTTGGAGAACCCACCTGTACATGGCTCTGTTGGAGAACCCACCTGTACATGGCTCTGTTGGAGAACCCACCTGTACATGGCTCTGGTTTTGGAGAACCCACCTGTACATGGCTCTGGTTTTGGAGAACCCACCTGTACATGGCTCTGGTTTTGGAGAACCCACCTGTACATGGCTCTGTTGGAGAACCCACCTGTACATGGCTCTGGTTTTGGAGAACCCACCTGTACATGGCTCTGGTTTTGGAGAACCCACCTGTACATGGCTCTGGTTTTGGAGAACCCACCTGTGGTAACTGTCTGTAACGGCTCTGTATTTAATAGCGACACATCGACAGTTTGAATATATGATATTTTCTATGATTAGATTTTGTCTAGAGGAACAGTCTGATACCCGGTCAGGTCAGGGCCAGGTTAGCCTAGCTTAGCACATAGACTGGAAGCAGGGGGGAAGCTGTTAGCCTGTTAGCCTAGCTTAAAGTGAGGGCAGCTCTGGGCTTCCATTGGTCAGTTTGTGTTTCAGAGAATTTACTGATGTAAACATAAGATTTTATGTAAAACAGTAAAAACTTTAAATTGTGATGAATAGTTTGTGAACACCCGTCTCTACTGGTCTCTCCTGGTCTCTACTGCTCTCTACTGGTCTCTACTGGTCTCTTCTGGCTCTCTGGTCTCTCCTGCTCTCTCCTGCTCTCTCCTGCTCTCTCCTGGTCTCTCCTGCTCTCTCCTGGTCTCTACTGCTCTCTCCTGGTCTCTCCTGGTCTCTCCTGGTCTCTCCTGGTCTCTACTGCTCTCTCCTGCTCTCTCCTGGTCTCTCCTGGTCTCTACTGCTCTCTCCTGCTCTCTCCTGCTCTCTCCTGGTCTCTACTGCTCTCTCTGGTCTCTCCTGGTCTCTCCTGGTCTCTCCTGCTCTCCTGGTCTCTCCTGCTCTCTACTGGTCTCTACTGGTCTCTCCTGGTCTCTCCTGCTCTCTCCTGGTCTCTCCTGCTCTCTCCTGGTCTCTCCTGCTCTCTCCTGGTCTCTACTGCTCTCTCCTGCTCTCTCCTGCTCTCTACTGCTCTCTACTGGTCTCTGCTGGTCTCTCCTGCTCTCTACTGGTCTCTGCTGCTCTCTCCTGCTCTCTCCTGCTCTCTACTGCTCTCTCCTGGTTTCTACTGGTCTCTCCTGCTCTCTCCTGCTCTCTCCTGGTCTCTGCTGGTCTCTGCTGGTCTCTACTGGTCTCTACTGGTCTCTACTGGTCTCTACTGGTCTCTACTGGTCTCTGCTGCTCTCTGCTGCTCTCTGCTGGTCTCTGCTGGTCTCTACTGCTCTCTGCTGCTCTCTGCTGGTCTCTGCTGGTCTCTGCTGCTCTCTACTGCTCTCTACTGGTCTCTGCTGGTCTCTGCTGGTCTCTACTGGTCTCTACTGGTCTCTACTGCTCTCTACTGCTCTCTACTGGTCTCTACTGCTCTCTACTGCTCTCTACTGCTCTCTACTGCTCTCTACTGGTCTCTACTGCTCTCTACTGCTCTCTACTGCTCTCTACTGGTCTCTACTACTCTCTACTGCTCTCTACTGCTCTCTACTGGTCTCTACTGCTCTCTACTGGTCTCTACTACTCTCTACTGCTCTCTACTGGTCTCTACTGCTCTCTACTGCTCTCTACTGTCTCTACTGCTCTCTACTGCTCTCTACTGGTCTCTACTGGTCTCTACTACTCTCTACTACTCTCTGCTGGTCTCTACTGGTCTCTGCTGGTCTCTACTGCTCTCTACTGCTCTCTACTGTCTCTACTGCTCTCTACTGCTCTCTACTACTCTCTACTGCTCTCTACTGCTCTCTACTGCTCTCTACTGGTCTCTACTGCTCTCTACTGGTCTCTACTGTCTCTACTGGTCTCTACTGCTCTCTCCTGGTCTCTCCTGCTCTCTACTGGTCTCTACTGGTCTCTACTGGTCTCTCCTGCTCTCTGCTGGTCTCTGCTGGTCTCTGCTGGTCTCTACTGTGCTTCTGTCTCTGTTCTTGTTATTTATCAGTATTTATAAAGAGATGCTACAATAACGATGACACTATCAAACTGTTGTCATGGTGATGTACCAGGTTTTATTTATCAGAACACAGCAGGTGTAAACAGGAAGTGATGTCACTCGGTCCAGTAATCGTAGTTCCAGCCCAGGAACCAACCGTGAAGGTCGGCGGTTCAAATCCCTGTTTCAGCGTCACAGTGGGGGTGCGAGGGTCTCGGTCAGCTGGATCGCTGTCCAGGTACTTCACAGCTAAACAGAGAGTTAGCCGTTAGCATTATGAACCACCTGACAGCTGCACAGAGTTAGCTGTTAGCATTATGACCCCTAACAGCTGCACAGCAAGTTAGCTGTGCAGCTGTTAGCATTATGAACCACCTGACAGCTGCACAGAGTTAGCTGTTAGCATTATGAACCACCTAACAGCTGCACAGCGAGTTAGCTGTTAGCATTATGAACCACCTAACAGCTGCACAGAGAGTTAGCTGTTAGCTGTTAGCATTATGAACCACCTAACAGCTGCACAGCGAGTTAGCTGTTAGCATTATGAACCACCTAACAGCTGCACAGAGAGTTAGCTGTTAGCTGTTAGCATTATGAACCACCTAACAGCTGCACAGCGAATTAGCTGTTAGCTGTTAGCATTATGAACCACCTAACAGCTGCACAGAGAGTTAGCTGTTAGCTGTTAGCATTATGAACCACCTAACAGCTGCACAGAGAGTTAGCTGTTAGCTGTTAGCATTATGAACCACCTAACAGCTGCACAGAGAGTTAGCTGTTAGCTGTTGAATATGAAATAAATCAATATATATGTGCCGGAATTTTAAATGACATTATTTACTGAAGCAGTGTTTCCCCCCGGACCAGGTGTGAGCGACACCTGGACTTCCAGTGTTAGAATAATTATTGTTTGTAGCCTGTAGCATGTAGCTAATAGTATTTTGTGAATTTGAATATAAGGAGAATGACGCGTGGAGTTATACACTAAACACACCGTCTTTAACTCTCACTTATTGACGCTGCATTACCGCTAATATTATGTGTTTATGACCAATAAACATCTCAAGAATAGTATGAGAAATATTGTGAGAGACGAGCCGAGGTTACGTCATCAGAGGACTACAGAAGAAGACCCGCCCCCTTTGACGCCAGCCAATCGATGAAGACTAAATACGAGAATGAACGTATATAACCAGATGTTTAATAGAGAAACGGCCCTTTTTCGTCGTACAGATTTGAGACACAGCTAACTGCGCTAAGTGGACTGTGTAACAATGAAGTAGAAAACACCTCGGCCGAGTACTTCTGCAAACTTATTGTATCACTTTATTAATAAATGC
>JAAOOA010002584.1:0-42954 GCA_012861695.1 Trematomus loennbergii
GGTGCTAGACTCCTGGTGTACTAGACTCCTGTGCTAGTTCTAGTTCTCCTGGTACTAGACTCCTGGTGCTAGACTCCTGGCTAGTACTCCTAGTGCTAGACTCCTAGTGCTAGACTCCTGGTACTAGACTCCTGGTGCTAGACTCCTGGTGCTAGACTCCTGGTGCTAGACTCCTGGTGCTAGACTCCTGGTGCTAGACTCCTGGTACTAGACTCCTGGTGCTAGACTCCTGGTGCTAGACTCCTGGTGCTAGACTCCTGGTGCTAGACCTCCTGGTAGACTCCTGTGGTACTAGACTCCTGGTGCTAGACTCCTGGTGCTACTAGACTCCTGGTGCTAGACTCCTGGTGCTAGACTCCTGGTGCTAGACTCCTGGTACTAGACTCCTGGGCTAGACTCCTGGTGCTAGACTCCTGGTGCTAGACTCCTGGTACTAGACTCCTGTGCTAGACTCCTGGTGCTAGACTCCTGTGCTAGACTCCTGGTACTAGACTCCTGGTGCTAGACTCCTGGTGCTAGACTCCTGGTACTAGACTCCTGGTGCTAGTCTCCTGGTGCTAGACTCCTGGCTAGACTCCTGGTGCTAGACTCCTGGTGCTAGACTCCTGGTACTAGACTCCTGGTGCTAGACTCCTGGTGCTAGGTCTAGACTCCTAGTGCTAGACTCTGGTGCTAGACTCCTGGTACTAGACTCCTGGCTAGACTCCTGGTGCTAGACTCCTGTACTAGACTCCTGGTGCTAGACTCCTGGTACTAGACTCCTGGTACTAGACTCCTGAGTGCTAGACTCCTGGTGCTCTAGACTCCCTGGTACTAGACTCCAGGTGCTAGTGCACTCCTGGTACTAGACTCCTGTGCTAGCTCCTGGTACTAGACTCCTGGTGCTAGACTCCTGGTGCTAGACTCCTGGTGCTAGACTCCTGGTACTAGACTCCTGGTGCTAGTCTCCCTGGTGCTAGTGCTACTCCTGGTGCTAGACTCCTGGTACTAGACTCCTAGTGCTAGACTCCTGGTGCTAGACTCCTGGTGCTAGACTCCTAGTATAGACTCCTGGTGCTAGTGCTAGACTCCTGGTGCTAGACTCCTGGTGCTAGACTCCTGTACTAGACTCCTGGTGCTAGACCTGGTACTAGACTCCTGGTGCTAGCTAGTCCTCCTGGTGCTAGACTCCTGGTACTAGACTCCTGGTGCTAGACTCCTGTGCTAGACTCCTGGTGCTAGACTCCTGGTACTAGACTCCTGGTGCTAGTCTCCTAGTACTAGACTCCTTGGTCTAGTCTCCTGGTACTAGACTCCTGGTGCTAGACTCCTGGCTAGACTCCTGGTGCTAGTCTCCTGGTGCTAGACTCCTGGTGCTAGACTCCTGTGCTAGACTCCTGGTGCTAGACTCCTGTGCTAGACTCCTGCTAGACTCCTGGTGCTAGACTCCTGGGCTAGACTCCTGTGCTAGTCTCCTGGTGCTAGACTCCTGGTGCTAGACTCCTGGTACTAGACTCCTGGTGCTAGACTCCTGGTACTAGACTCCTGGTGCTAGACTCCTGGTGCTGGTTCTAGACTCCTGGTACTAGACTCCTGGTGCTAGACTCCTGGTACTAGACTCCTGTACTAGACTCCTGGTGCTAGTGCTAGACTCCTGGCACTAGACTCCTGGTGCTAGACTCCTGTGCTAGACTCCTGTGCTAGACTCCTAGTACTAGACTCCTGGTGCTAGACTCCTAGTACTAGACTCCTGGTGCTAGCTAGACTCCTGGTGCTAGACTCCTGGTGCTAGACTCCTGGTGCTAGACTCCTGGTGCTAGACTCCTGGTACTAGACTCCTGTGCTAGACTGCTAGTCTCCTGGTGCTAGACTCCTTGGTACTAGACTCCTGGTGCTAGACTCCTGTACTAGACTCCTGGTGCTAGACTCTGGTACTAGACTCCTGGTGCTAGACTCCTGGTACTAGACTCTGGTGCTAGACTCCTAGTACTAGACTCCTGGTGCTAGACTCCTGTGCTAGACTCCTGGTGCTATACTCCTGGTACTAGACTCCTGGTGCTAGACTCCTAGTACTAGACTCCTGGTACTAGACTCCTATGTACTAGACTCCCGGTACTAGGATGGGTTCAAAGCAGAGGCCAAATGTCACTGGTGTCTGTGTGCTCTGCATGTGAGACCATTAAAGAGGTTTCATCCCGATTCTATCTAACGATAAACACAACGATTGCTGTGTTCAAAAACCCAGATCTTCCTTTGGGAAATAATCAGTTCTGTAATTTTATAAACTGCTCGTGTCAAAGTGTTTTGTAAAGATGACGTCTTTAGAAAACTGGATTGTACAGGAAAACTAATCTTATTCTAAGAAATGTATTCACATGCATTGAAAGTCTGGATAATCTTAAACTAGTTAATAAATATCCACCAGTTTGTTTTGTATTTTTTTATTTTCTGAAAGTCATCAGTTTACAGCTTTAGTCACAAAGAGACAAACAGCACAAATAAAAGCATTTTTCCCTTTGTATCCAATAAAGACTTTAAAATACACATTTCAATCAAAAAACATTTTTCTGGATTTCAAACTAAAAGCATTTGAATTTCAAAATAACGTTTTTTACACGTTTGACAAAATATCTTAAATATAAAATATGTTTTTGGTAGATTTAAGTCAAAGTGGAAGATAATACATTCACGTTGCAAAGCTTTGTGCGTTAAAAAGACCCATTAAATATAAAAAAAAGACTTTCAGTGAAAGCATTGAAGGCACTTCGGTCATCAAACTACATTCATTTGATGGTTTTAAGCAATTAAGAAAAAGAAAAGTACCAAAAAGTGGTTTTTTTAAACATTATAACGACAGATAAATGAAAGTGAAACTGCAGTAAGTTTGTCCACCGATGGAAGGCTGACAGGCAGGTCGGCCGTCCAATCATTTTAGCCGGGCCGGCTCAGATGATTGGTCGTGCTTTCACAGCGCCACGGCTTCCACAGATGATATTTTTAATGTATTTATTGTCAAGCATTTAAGATATTCATTGCTATCGGGATGTTAAGAGCATTCCATGGAATATAACAAAAAGTGTTTCTGAAGTGAGTTACATACCCCACCTTTAATATTTAAAAAAAAAAAAAGTTTATCAAACCTTTAAATTAGTGATTTTTCAATGAAGTTTGACTCTAAGCCTTTCTGGGATTTTTTTAAATTATAAACACTTTTTAAAATTTCACTAATTTCCTTTTCTTTTGTAAAATATGGAACACACAGTTCTTTAAAAAAAGTCACATTTTAAGAATGAATTGCCAAAATGTTTTCGCAAATTCAAATCGTGTATTAGAAATTAATCTAAAGCCAAAACGTATTTATTATAATTTGTTTTAATTGTGACGCTGCTTAAAAACGAGCCAAAATGGAGAGAATAAAGTCTCAAAATGTTCTTAAACTAAATATGTTGCAACCTAGACGACCTAATGTTGTGTTGACAAAACAAAATCATCCGTGATTAATCCACCCGATTCACTCTAAACTAAAATAATGATTTCTTCATATTTTTCAAAAAGCTGATTTGCATTAGAGAATAAACCCGATGTCACAGTAAGGCACGATATGGCGCTGAATGAAGACATGAAGAGGAAGAGGAGGAGGAGGAGAGTTTAATACTCCGGAGGGCTTTTCAGCTCCTCGTATTTGGGCGGCATGGAGGAGAAGATGGCGGGGATCGTCATCATCATCGGGGGACGGACGCCGTGACGGATCTGATGGATCATCACCGAGCTCAGAGCCAGGCCCAGCAGCTGCAGGGGGTCAGGGTTCAATGTTTAGTATTCAATAACAAAAGGAGAACAGGAAGTGAGACGAAGAGGGAAATACAATTCTACTTTTTAAGTTTTCTTTTTTTAATGTTAAAGGGACCTATCATGCTGTTGTAGGCAATAGCATAGGTCTCAGATATATACAAATATATAAAAAACATGTCTATGAAGTGTTTTGCTCAAAATACCAAACAGATCACCCATTCTAGCCATGCCTCATATCCCTCTATTTCACTTCCTGTTTCAAAGTGATGATTTGGGGTATAAAGCTTTAAAAAGGAGGGGTCTGAGCTCATGCGGGACCCGGCAGCTACTGTCTAAACTAAATGCTGCCGTGATGAAACCCATATCATGGATTATCAAGGATTATCTCTGAAACAGTATGGAGCTCAAAGGCTTTCTCTCTTGCCGGTTATACCACAAGGTGAGTTCCTTTTTATTTCCTGCTTCTTCACACACATGCTCTCCAGTACAGGTTAGCTCTGAGTGTTAGCCATGCTAATGTAAACACCGACCATATTACGTCCAAAACAGTCGGGCATTGTTTCTGATAGCAACGTTTCTGATAGGGCCGTGGGTCCACATTTCAGATATTACGTCATATCGGACGCAAATCTGGATCAGCTCCGTTGTTCCCCGTTTTTAGAGATTTGGGTACGGAGGAAAAGAGAGAGGGTTTTATTCTGACGCTGCGTGAGTTCCCTGACACACCGGGACACAGTTATGTATAAAAGACATAAAAAGTGCATTTTGCATGATAGGTCCCCTTTAAGTTACAGGAAAAAAAATCTTATCAAATCTATAAATACAAAAAATGAACAGGTAAAAAAAACATTTTATTTACAAAATGTGGTGTTTTAAAAATAATTTCTGAGATTCATGGATTACATTTATAATATCAGCACAATCATAACAGAATAAAATCTGTTATATTCTCTAAAAAAGTTAAATTATGGTAATGTGTTGTTTTGGATATGCTGAGATTTAGGTGTTAAATCTCTTTTAAAAACAATTTTATTAACACAATAACAAAATAATCTTCCCCTTTTCCAAAGTTGTATTCTGAGGTAACTTCGCGAAAAAAAACGTACAAATGTGGATATTTTCAGATATTTAAACGGGTTATTTAACGAGAAAAACCTCACAATTTAGGAGAAAAACACGTACGAATTAACAGCAAAATCCTCCCAGATTAAAGTGGTAAAACTATAAGAAAATAAAAAGTAATATTTGAAATAAATAAATAGGGTTTGTGTTAATAAATATAAAAGATAAAATATCAATTCTCACCGCCAGAACAGCCAGAGTGAAGCAGACTCCGATCGCGACGTCGGCGATGAGCAGGAAGTATTGACGGACGATCGGGAAACACGCCTGGAGACGAGAGAAAACGTTTATTTAAAAAAGGTGGGATAATTATTTATTATTTTCTGCCTCTTTAATATCTCAGCTCCACTCACATTCTCGTAGATCTCCTTCGGCTCCTGGATTGCCTGCAGGAAACCACAGAAGAAGAGAAACGTGACTCACCTGGACACTTAGGCCCAATCCCAAACCACGCCCGACACCAGGGGTCGGCAAGTAAGTTTGGCCTTGGGGCAATTTTTTTCTGAGCCACTAGACGGCGGGCCAGAACATAATCAAAGGCCAAAGCCAGCTGGGGTGGCAGCACATGGACCCACCCCTCGCCCTCCATGACAATTTCTTGCGTTACACATCCTGCCCCCCCCCCCTAAAAGCCCTCTCGGCCAGGTTGTGCTGTGACTTGCAGTCTGTTTAATAAATCCATATAAACACGTTACAAGGGAAGTTGCCGTGTCTCTATTCTCCGGTCAGCTCTGGCGTACAGTCAACTTTTACTAACCTCGTCAAGCCGGAGCCTCTTAGCTACTGCCGGTAAAACAATTATCCGCTGATTTACAGACGTTCTTTCCCAATGTTAGTCAATGGGGAAAAAGTCTTTCTGGGCCGGGTGACGTCACGGACTGATACGGAAATTGTAGTACCGCCGTTTGGCCACTAGGAATGTGTTCCTCAGAGTCCGGCGCACTTCCTGGGGGCTTGGTCACAGCGGGCTGAGAAGTGTCATATTTTACGTCATCTGATCATCTTTCCTGATCGGCCTTTATAGAGAGCACCGATCACACTATTAAGAGTGAATATCGTATATATATATATAATGTGTTCCCTATTAAATATATTCTAATGTTTCATAAACTCACGGTGTCGACGGTCTTGCAGATCCCCTCCATCTCTTCGTCTCGTTGCACAGGCACGTGTCGGGGCTGTCCTCCCAGTCCCTGTAGCTGAACAGACCGCAGCACTGCAGCTAAAACACACAGAAGAAGAAGAAGAAATTAACAGCACTGCAGCTCAAAACCACAGAAGAAGATATAAACATCAGCACTGCAGCTCAAACACCACAGAAGAAGCAGGGCCGTTGATCAGCGTAGCCGAAAGTAGGTTTTTCTTAAAAAACATTAATCTAAAATGACACCATTTATCATGCCCATTTCTGTAAATACAGAAAAAAGGATCAGATCTTTATCTTTCCGACGGTCCTTGAATGCATCACTTGGGACAAATATTTACATCGGGAAAAATCTATATAATCGTTTGAGTTTTTATGAAAAAGTATTCAGTACTGTGTGATGACCCCTGTGGGTTCATCTGGAGAGGGTGTGATGCCCCTGTGGGTTCATCTGGAGAGGGTGTGATGCCCTGTGGGTTCTTCTGGAGAGGGTGTGATGCCCTGTGGGTTCATCTGGAAGGGTGTGATGCCCCTGTGGGTTCATCTGGAGAGGTGTGATGCCCCTGTGGGTGTGATGCCCCTGTGGGTTCATCTGAGAGGGTGTGATGCCCTGTGGGTTCTTCTGGAGAGGGTGTGATGCCCCTGTGGGTTCATCTGGAGAGGGTGTGATGCCCTGTGGGTTCATCTGGAGAGGTGTGATGCCCCTGTGGGTGTGATGCCCCTGTGGGTCATCTGAGAGGTGTGATGCCCCTGTGGGTTCATCTGAGAGGTGTGGCTGTGCCGTCTTGATTGCAGTAACTCAGGGCACCTGGTCTGGTGCCCTGCAGCTGTTTTAAAGCCTCTGCTCTTCTCCCTCTCTACTTTCTCCTACAGGCACCTGGTTTCGGTCGAGTATGCTATGAGTTGTTTTCACTTTGTGCACCTCACACTCTCACATGTCCATGCAAACCCTCACCCTGCATGTACACGACTGATACCACTGACATCCACACCTCATGCTTTACTTGTTTTGCACTGAACTCATTTGGCTCATTTGAACCACTTGTACATTATATTTCTGACATGTGAAATAGTTTGTGTGGCTTTTTTCAGTTGTGAGCGAGGCCAGGACGTCAGAGTGAAAGGAGGTGAGAGGTTCAGAGATGTGGTTTTACAGATAAAACCTGTTTGTCTCTGCAGTGGAAAGTCCTCTCGATCGTTCTGTAGATCATTCACACACAGCTATTTTTAGCTCTGAAACCGTTTAGAAATCTGAGTATCAAACAGAGCGTCAGAGACGGCTTTGTTTTCACGGAGCTCCGACGCCACGTTGTTGTTGAGACATGAAGAAGAGGGGACACATGTTGATGTAGAAGAGACATGAAGAAGAGGGGACACATGTTGATGTAGAAGAGACATGAAGAAGAGGGGACACATGTTGATGTAGAAGAGACATGAAGAAGAGGGGACACATGTTGATGTAGAAGAGACATGAAGAAGAGGGGACACATGTTGATGTAGAAGAGACATGAAGAAGAGGGGACACATGTTGATGTAGAAGAGACATGAAAAGAGGGACACATGTTGATGTAGAAGAGACATGAAGAAGAGGGGACCATGTTGATGTAGAAGAGACATGAAGAAGAGGGGACACATGTTGATGAAGAAGAGACATGAAGAAGAGGGGACACATGTTGATGAAGAAGAGACATGAAGAAGAGGGGACACATGTTGATGAAGAAGAGACATGAAGAAGAGGGGACACATGTTGATGTAGAAGAGACATGAAGAAGAGGGGACACATGTTGATGTAGAAGAGACATGAAGAAGAGGGGACACATGTTGATGTAGAAGAGACATGAAGAAGAGGGGACACATGTTGATGTAGAAGAGACATGAAGAAGAGGGGACACATGTTGATGTAGAAGAGACATGAAGGAGAGGGGACACATGTTGATGTAGAAGAGACATGAAGGAGAGGGGACACATGTTGATGTAGAAGAGACATGAAGGAGAGGGACACATGTTTGATGTAGAAGAGACATGAAGAAGAGGGGACACATGTTGATGTAGAAGAGACATGAAGAAGAGGGGACACATGTTGATGTAGAAGAGACATGAAGAAGAGGGGACACATGTTGATGTAGAAGAGACATGAAGAAGAGGGGGACACATGTTGATGAAGAAGAGACATGAAGAAGAGGGGACACATGTTGATGTAGAAGAGACATGAAGAAGAGGGGACACATGTTGATGTAGAAGAGACATGAAGAAGAGGGGACACATGTTGATGAAGAAGAGACATGAAGAAGAGGGGACACATGTTGATGTAGAAGAGACATGAAGAAGAGGGGACACATGTTGATGTAGAAGAGACATGAAGAAGAGGGGACACATGTTGATGTAGAAGAGACATGAAGAAGAGGGGACACATGTTGATGTAGAAGAGACATGAAGAAGAGGGGACACATGTTGATGAAGAAGAGACATGAAGAAGAGGGGACACATGTTGATGAAGAAGAGACATGAAGAAGAGGGGACACATGTTGATGAAGAAGAGACATGAAGAAGAGGGGACACTGTTGATGAAGAAGAGACATGAAGAAGAGGGGACACATGTTGATGAAGAAGAGACATGAAGAAGAGGGGACACATGTTGATGTAGAAGAGACATGAAGAAGAGGGGACACATTTGATGAGAAGAGACATGAAGAAGAGGGGACACATGTTGATGTAGAAGAGACATGAAGAAGAGGGGACACATGTTGATGAAGAAGAGACATGAAGAAGAGGGGACACATGTTGATGTAGAAGAGACATGAAGAAGAGGGGACACATGTTGATGTAGAAGAGACATGAAGAAGAGGGGACACATGTTGATGAAGAAGAGACATGAAGAAGAGGGGACACATGTTGATGAAGAAGAGACATGAAGAAGAGGGGACACATGTTGATGAAGAAGAGACATGAAGAAGAGGGGACACATGTTGATGAAGAAGAGACATGAAGAAGAGGGGACACATGTTGATGAAGAAGAGACATGAAGAAGAGGGGACACATGTTGATGTAGAAGAGACATGAAGAAGAGGGGACACATGTTGATGAAGAAGAGACATGAAGAAGAGGGGACACATGTTGATGTAGAAGAGACATGAAGAAGAGGGGACACATGTTGATGAAGAAGAGACATGAAGAAGAGGGGACACATGTTGATGTAGAAGAGACATGAAGAAGAGGGGACACATGTTGATGTAGAAGAGACATGAAGAAGAGGGACACATGTTGATGTAGAAGAGACATGAAGAAGAGGGGACATGTTGATGTAGAAGAGACATGAAGAAGAGGGGACACATGTTGATGAAGAGAGACATGAAGAAGAGGGGACACATGTTGATGTAGAAGAGACATGAAGAAGAGGGGACACATGTTGATGTAGAAGAGACATGAAGAAGAGGGGACACATGTTGATGTAGAAGAGACATGAAGAAGAGGGGACACATGATGATGTAGAAGAGACATGAAGAAGAGGATTTTAAATAATAGGTCCCCTTTAAATATCAGAGACACAGAATTTGCCTCGTACCAAACATTTAAAAAAAGTGTTGTTCTCTGGAGGAAGAAATTAAGGAACTAAATTAAAATATGACTCCGGGTCACTTCAGTTTATGGAGTTTGTTCTTCCTCTTTGAAACCGCCCTGAGGTCGTTTGCATGCGAGTCAAATCATAAAACAAACTTCTCCCTCTAGATTTCAATCTGAGCTGCAGACACCTGATGTTCAGGAGAGGCTGTGACGTCAGTGACGTTTCAGACTTCTTGTCCTGTTGCAACTCAAGACAGAATCACGTCTTCATACATGTCTTTACAATGAAAAGCAGTCGACAACTCAGTTTTTGTTCTTGGATTATTTCTCGTAAACGTTCCTTTTTTATATTTTACCTTCGAATAAAACCTGTGTGTCGTAATTACAGGAAGATATCCTGCCAAGAAATAATAAAACAATAACTCCAACGACACGGTTTTTATTATTAGTTCCTGTTTGAAACCTGACGACAATACACCTGTTGTGTGTGTGTGTGTGTGTGTGTGTCTGTGTGTGTGTGTCTGTGTGTGTGTCTGTGTGTGTGTCTGTGTGTGTCTGTCTGTGTGTGTGTGTGTGTCTGTGGTGTGTGTGTGTGTGTGTGTCTGTGTGTGTGTGTCTGTGTGTGTGTCTGTGTGTGTGTGTCTGGTGTGTGTGTGTGGTCTGTGTGTGTCTGTGTGTGTGTGGTGTGTCTGTGTGTGTGTCTGTGTGTGTGTGTGTGTCTGTCTGTGTGTGTGTCTCTTTAGTGTGTGTGTGTGTGTGTGTGTGTGTGTGTGTCTGTGTGTGTGTGTGTGTGTGTGTGTGTCTGTGTGTGTGTGTGTGTGTCTGTGTGTGTGTGTCTGTGTGTGTGTGTCTCTTAGTGTGTGTGTGTGTGTGTGTGTCTCTTTAGTGTGTGTGTGTGTGTGTGTGTGTGTGTGTGTGTGTGTGTGTCTGTCTGTGTGTGTGTGTGTCTCTTTAGTGTGTGTGTGTGTGTGTCTGTGTGTGTGTCTGTGTGTGTGTGTGTGTCTGTGTGTGTCTGTGTGTGTGTGTGTGTGTGTGTGTGTCTGTGTGTGTGTGTGTGTGTGTGTCTCTGTGTGTGCATGTGTGTGTGTGTGGTGTCTCTGTGTGTGTGTGTGTGTGCGTGCGTGCGTGCGTGTGTCTGTGTGTGTGTCTCTTTAGTGTGTGTGTGTGTCTGTGTCTGTGTCTGTGTGTGTGTGTGTCTCTGTGTGTGTGTCTGTGTGTGTGTGTGTGTCTCTGTGTGTGTGTCTCTGTGTGTGTGTGTGTGTGTGTCTCTGTGTGTGTGTGTGTGTGTCTCTGTGTGTGTGTGTGTGTGTGTCTCTGTGTGTGTCTCCGTGTGTGTGTCTGTGTGTGTGTGTCTCTGTTGTGTGTGTGTGTCTCTGTGTGTGTGTGTGTGTCTGTGTGTGTGTGTGTCTCTTAGTGTGTGTGTGTGCGTGCGTGCGTGCGTGCGTGTGTGCGTGTGTGTGGTGTGTGTGGTGTGTGTCTCTGTGTGTGTGTGTGTGTCTCTGTGTGTGTGTGTCTCTTTAGTGTGTGTGTGTGTGTGTCTCTGTGTGTCTCTGTGTGTCTCTGTGTTACCTCGTGCTGGATGCTCTCCACCATGACCCTCTCTTCCCTTGGCGCCGGTCCAGAGGCATCGCCATCCTTAACCTCTTCTCAAGAAAATCACCGAGCTGCAAGAAAACCACGGAGAGTAATTAGAAAAATCAATTAACAATTTAGACAATTATAATAGTTTGAATCAGAAAACTACGATGGGCGACAGGTGGAGGCGCGCTACAACGACCCGAAACACTTCCATTAGGAGAAACTCACTCACTTATTACAAAAAATAAATGTAAACGTTTTTTAAAAAGCCACATTCTCTCAGTGGATACATTTTCTAATTAGAAAAATAACAGATTTCAACTCCAACATGTGACCTTGAGCTCGTTTACTCAATCAATTCAACACTTTTATTAAACTCTAGCTGTTTGAAGCGTTTGTTATTGTCCTTCTGTGATAATCAGCACAAGAAGTTCTGTGTTTTTAGTAAATATTGATCTTGTACAAACAGCCGGTTGTTTTTACCATGGGGCGCTCGGTGGCGATAGTGATCCCGCCGCGGAGCATGAGCAGACTTCCAATCACCATACAGACCAGGAACTGCAGAGAAACAGGGAAAGAAAGTGAATATAGACCCCACACAGATACCTGAATAGTTTGTAAAGAAGTCAATATGAGGTTTCTGAGGATTTATAGTGATGTTAAGGAACTTCTTTCAACCAAATCCATCAACATTTTAATGACGTTTGGCACGGGAACGGGAACGTTTGCGTTTATGCACAGTATGCGCTTTCAAAAAAGTCTTCCGTTCACATGCATTTGTTTCATTTAACGTGTCTGTTCAAACGAGACCGCTGGACACGCTGTAGTACATATGCCGGGACTGTAAGTGGCGCTGTAACTTCCGCCACAAAATACACCAAAAGCAGCGAAGAAGAGCAGCCCCGCAGCAATGTTGCCATGGCTACCTTCTGTTTATGCCCCGCGGTGGATTTAGCAACATGTAATTCTCCATGTCCACTTTTGCTGATGGTTGTGGTAGAGGAGCTGTAGATGTTGCACTAATATCTGTAGCATGGTCAGTAGCAGTAGCACTAGCAGTAGCTACTGACAGGAGGAAGTGTGTGGAGATTGCTGGTATTCAGCGTGATATAGTCATTTCCTCAGCATGTAAATATATGGATAAATGCAACGGGGAAGTTAACTGAAAGAAACCGAATCTGTGGATATTGCATCGACCCCAAGAAGCACGTCTCCGTGGAGAGGACGGGCTCAGAGAGAGATATTCTCTACAAACACCGGGTGAGATCGCTCCTCTGGGACACGCCGGTCCTCGTGTAGATTATAGCCTGAATAGGCCTACAAACATTTATCTTTTGCCGTTATCGTTTGTGGGGTCCGTTTCTATCGGCCTCGTGTAAATAATAGGGCTATACGTAAGAGAAACTATGCAGATACAAGCAGTTTTCTTCTCGTGTAAACGGCACCTTAGTTTCTCTGATGAGGTCATCTCTTTGGGAGTGAACCTTAAATGTATGTGTGATCAACAGACGTGTTTAGGGGGTGAGGTCTTTGCATACTGTGTCTGAAGGGTATCTGCATATCCCATTGTCTTGTAGATGATGGTTTTGCATACAGTGCCAGAGGGGGTATCAGCTGGCCTCCCAGAATGTTGTTTTAATGTAAATCTGCTTTGACGTCCTCCTAGAGAGCCTGTTTCGCTCAGAACAGGACGTGCTCTTTTAGAAGAGACGTCATACTTGCAAGTATAAAATATATCTGTACGTTTGTTACCTAACTGATTATTCTCTCTAGACCACGGCTGATTTTAAAGCTGCTACGACAGTTGTTTGAATAAAACAATGTTTTCAGATTATTTTGAACACTTTCTATGAATATGAAGCAAATGCGAAAGTGTTCAAAATAACAGATAAATTACAAAATAAATGAAATGAATGCATTTTCTCAACGTTATTACACTTTTATGATCACTTTACAGACGCAGAACCATGCGTGGATAGCTAAGAGACAAGACGGTAGGGCTGTGCAATTAATCGTATTTTAATCTCGATTTTGTCTTGCAACGATTACGAAAACAACGTAATCGAAATAAAACGATTATTTTTATTAAAAAAAAAAAAAAAATGTAATTATTATTATTTTTTTATTAAAAAAAAAAAATGTAATTATTATTTTTTTTTTTAATTTTATTTTTAATTGGTTTTTCAGTTGAATTAAACTTAAAGTTCAGGGTAATCAACTGTTAAAAATTACTGTTCACATTTTTGTTTCAATAAATGGATGTTTTCAAAGTAAATGGATAATCGTTTTTAATAATCATGATAACAATTATTGACCAAAATAATCGTGATTAGGATTTTGCCCATAATCGCACAGCCCTACAAGACGGTGTTTCTGATTAACGAGGACTAAATGTTTCAGAGAACAGGAAGTACAATCAGAAATCACTTTTTTGTGGTTTTCCCTGAATAGGCGTTGCAGATTTTGTAACGTTCTGTAAAGTTCAAGTATCATCAATATCCTGTGAGGAAAGCTTGGGGAAAATAAAGATTTAGTCAGAAGAGATGTTAATAAACTCATATCTGCTTTCAGACAGAAGCAGAAGAAGGGATTTTATCTGGTGTCAAAACGAAAGATTAAATAATGCTCAATCTGTTATGAAATAAGAAAGAAAGTGACAGGATGTTTCATGAAGAGATACCGCAGGTTTTTCAGACTGGAAAGCCCCTGATGTGCAATAACACCGTCTGATCATATAATACAGGATATAAGTGGAACAGCTGTGCAGTTTTAACAGAGGAAGCTTTTTAAATATTTGATGTTATTATTATTATTTATACTCACAGCGATCAGGCTGCCTTTGCTCTCCTTGTGAGAACCATAGGCTCCCAGCACAGCGATCACCATGGTTACGGATCCAAACAGATACAGTAGGATGAGGCCAGTGCCCCGACCCTCGATCTGAAGACAAGAGAGGACTCTTTAAAGTAGAGACACTACACACTGATATACACCTGAACATCAGCAGGAGAGGACTCTTTAAAGTAGAGACACTACATACTGATATACACCTGAACATCAGCAGGAGAGGACTCTTAAAGTAGAGACTACATACTGATATACACCTGAACATCAGCAGGAGAGGACTCTTTAAAGTAGAGACACTACATACTGATATACACCTGAACATCAGCAGGAGAGGACTCTTTAAAGTAGAGACACTACATACTGATATACACCTGAACATCAGCAGGAGAGGACTCTTTAAAGTAGAGACACTACATACGGATATACACCTGAACATCAGCAGGAGAGGACTCTTTAAAGTAGAGACACTACATACTGATATACACCTGAACATCAGCAGGAGAGGACTCTTTAAAGTAGAGACACTACATACTGATATCCACCTGAACATCAGCAGGAGAGGACTCTTTAAAGTAGAGACACTACATACTGATATACACCTGAACATCAGCAGGAGAGGACTCTTTAAAGTAGAGACACTACATACTGATATACACCTGAACATCAGCAGGAGAGGACTCTTTAAAGTAGAGACACTACATACTGATATACACCTGAACATCAGCAGGAGACTCTTTAAAGTAGAGACACTACATACTGATATACACCTGAACATCAGCAGGAGAGGACTCTTTAAAGTAGAGACACTACATACTGATATACACCTGAACATCAGGAGGAGAGGACTCTTTAAAGTAGAGACACTACATACTGATATACACCTGAACATCAGCAGGAGAGGACTCTTTAAATAGAGACACTACATACTGATATACACCTGAACATCAGCAGGAGAGGACTCTTTAAATTAGAGACACTACATACTGATATACACCTGAACATCAGCAGGAGAGGACTCTTTAAAGTAGAGACACTACATACTGATATACACCTGAACATCAGCAGGAGAGGACTCTTTAAATTAGAGACACTACATACTGATATACACCTGAACATCAGCAGGAGAGGACTCTTTAAAGTAGAGACACTACATACTGATATCCACCTGAACATCAGCAGGAGAGGACTCTTTAAAGTAGAGACACTACATACTGATATACACCTGAACATCAGCAGGAGAGGACTCTTTAAAGTAGAGACACTACACACTGATATACACCTGAACATCAGCAGGAGAGGACTCTTTAAAGTAGAGACACTACATACTGATATCCACCTGAACATCAGCAGGAGAGGACTCTTTAAAGTAGAGACACTACATACTGATATACACCTGAACATCAGCAGGAGAGGACTCTTTAAAGTAGAGACACTACATACTGATATACACCTGAACATCAGCAGGAGAGGACTCTTTAAAGTAGAGACACTACATACTGATATACACCTGAACATCAGCAGGAGAGGACTCTTTAAAGTAGAGACACTACATACTGATATACACCTGAACATCAGCAGGAGAGGACTCTTTAAAGTAGAGACACTACATTCTGATATATACCTGAACATCAGCAGGAGAGGACTCTTTAAAGTAGAGACACTACATACTGATATACACCTGAACATCAGCAGGAGAGAGACTCTTTAAAGTAGAGACACTACATACTGATATACACCTGAACATCAGCAGGAGAGGACTCTTTAAAGTAGAGACACTACATTCTGATATGCTTACGTTTCCTCCTCCATGGCTGTTGCTCAGTGTCTGCCCGATGAAAGCGAAGGCGATGATGAGACCGCCGATCATCTGAAACAAAACAAAGTATAATTTGTAATTGTGGTTTTCTCTGATCCATTTCTTTGCATGTTGAGTTTTGTTTCTGTATGCTGTACAACGACATTATACCGTTATATAATCTCTTAAGGTAATAAAATGTCCAAATTGCCCTAATGAAATGTTATTTTAAAGTAATTTATTTTAAGTTCCCCTTATCTTATCAAGCCCTTGTAATTTTTAAGGTCATTTACTATCAGAGTTATTCCACCAGAGAGCATCTTTCAAGCCATTTCAAATGTCCTTGTTCGTATAATTTTAATCAGATTTTTTTAGAACAGCATGTTAATAATATCTTGGTCACAACACCAGTAACTTTTGTGGCATTAAAACCTTAAAACCCAGACAAAACTTCAATTAAATACAAATATTTTATAGTACAAAGAGTCCAAGTCATGTTTAAGGTCATTCAGTATCAGTGTTGGTCCTTTAAATATCATTTCGACCGTTTTTATCTGATTATTTAAAAAACAGTTCATGTCTAATACCTGAAACACAAATCCAGAGTTATTTAGAGTCTAATCTTCACCGTGCAAAACAACACTGTGACAGGAAAGCTTTTACTTCTAGTTTTTAGTATAAAAAAACCCACTGTTCTCATTGTGGCCAATATCGAAACGAGCAGCTAACCACAACATGACCTCCTGACATAGTTTCAACAAAACAAACCAACATGTAGATCTGGAAACTATTATATTAATTGTTGTTTTGCCGACTGACTGGAAACCAGGTGGAGAAAAACAAAACAGAAACATACACTCTCTATAAAAAGGTAATGACTTGCAAATAAGACAAGACAGCAGGAGAGGACTCTTTAAAGTAGAGACACTACATACTGATATACACCTGAACGTGACCAGGAGAGGACTCTTTAAAGTAGAGACACTACATACTGATATACACCTGAACATCAGCAGGAGAGGACTCTTTAAAGTAGAGACACTACATACTGATATACACCTGAACATCAGCAGGAGAGGACTGTTTAAAGTAGAGACACTACATACTGATATACACCTGGACATCAGCAGGAGAGGACTCTTTAAAGTAGAGACACTACATACTGATATACACCTGAACATCAGCAGGAGAGGACTCTTTAAAGTAGAGACACTACATACTGATATACACCTGAACATCAGCAAGAGAGGACTCTTTAAAGTAGAGACACTACATACTGATATACACCTGAACATCAGCAAGAGAGGACTCTTTAAAGTAGAGACACTACATACTGATATACACCTGAACATCAGCAAGAGAGGACTCTTTAAAGTAGAGACACTACATACTGATATACACCTGAACATCAGCAGGAGAGCACTCTTTAAAGTAGAGACACTACATACTGATATACACCTGAACATCAGCAGGAGAGGACTCTTTAAAGTAGAGACACTACATACTGATATACACCTGAATAAATCTGTTTTATTTAACCCTTTAAGACACTTTCATAAAAAATAAAATCTATTATTTGATGGTTTAAACTTTTCCTTCCCCTTCGGTACTTGTTTACCTAACAACAGACAGAAAATGTATTTAATTGCCAAACAATTACTACAATTACACAATAAAGCAAGTAAAGGTTGGCTAAGGTTCTGGTTAAACACAGATAAACCTTTTAAGTCACCTAAACAGACCCTGCTATGTATCTAGGAGGCACACACACACACCACACACACACACACACACTTCAATGTATCGTGTTTTTTCTCACTTAAATCCTAAAACTGATTATAATAAAAACAAATAGCTTTAAATAATCTAAAATGTATTATAGCCGAACCTTTTGAGAGTTAGCAATGTATTTTAATGTATTGTTTGTATAAGTTGTATGTCAAATGGAGGAGGAGTAAATGCACTTTTTACAAAAATATATTGAAATGTTAATGGAGTATGGCACTCGTGTAAAAAGTCAACTTATAAGAGTCAAAAGTCAATGAAGGGAAATAGGATTTTACACATGATTGATACAGAATGAAATACAATAAATTAGTTAAATAAAACACACATTATTAGCCGGTTTAAGAGTTAAAATTACGTTTTAAACCGAAACTACGCAGTTTCTATTCCAGAGATCCGGCCACTTTTTGAGGTTATTATCAAACTTACCGCAAAGAAGATGTTGAAGATGGTCAGAAGCCGTTTGACGCAAATGTTGACATGAGCCATGTTTGATGGGTATTAAAATGAAACAAAAATACAGTCAATTTGTTTTTAAAAGCGTGAAAATACAACACACCGGCGAGGCACAGTGAGGAGGGATCTACGGGTCAAGCGGTTTTATGCAAATCAATATGGGCGGAGGCTTACTGTAAGGAGGAGGCGTGGATTTCCGGGAAACGAAAAGTAGGCAGATTTGAGAGGAGGGGAGCATTTGTATTATTTAAAATAAACGTATTATTTGTACAATGATGATGATATGATGATGATGATGATGATGATAAAGTAAACAATTATTTATATTATTAATATTAGAAATGTAATCATGTAATTATTACACATCATATAATACAATTAATTAAGAAATGAAAACTACCAGCTGCAACATCGAATGATGAAGGCATTCATACAGCAATAATTACAATTAAATACATTTATTGACTTTATTATTTGTTTTAATGTAATTTTATTTGTCTGCAACTATATTATACTCCACTACATACATACCGTTTTTAGTAGAACATGTACAACAATATACACACCACATGTAGACATTATAACAATCTCTAACAAAAGACAACATACATAATTAATTAAAAATGGCCAAAGTCTATTATAATAATTTAAATGTATCAATAAAGTTTTTTTCCTTTTCATAATTGATTTGCATTTAATACGTTGTCATTAAAAAACAACAACCACAAAACAGCAGTCCTTATACAGTCATATTTATCATTTACACATCTTCTAAAAAGTATTAAACAGCCACTCTCCTCCTCCACTGCAAAGGGGAGAAGGAGAGTTTATTTTCCTGGATGATGACACGTAGAAAAATCCTTCTTGTGAAATGTGTGTGTGTGTGTGTGTGTGTGTGTGTGTGTGTGTGTGTGTGTGTGTGTGTGTGTGTGTGTGTTTGTGTGGTGTGGGCGTGTGGGCGGAGATATGTTCGGACATGCTTCCACTTGAACACAGTTTACAGTTTACATCATCCAAGTCATTGAAGATTCAACTTATTGTCGTTACGTAGTACAGGTTCTATGTAACAAAACGGTTTCTCTGCATTTGACCCATCCTAGTGTTAGGAGCAGTGGCTGGCTGCCATTATGTACTTTGCCCGGGGAGCAGTGTAGGGAACGGTGCCTTGCTCAGGGACACCTCGGTAGTGTTGTTAATTCGTGATCTTCTCGCTCCCAGGAAAGAAACTTAAAATAACGAGACTAATGGAGTCTCTGAAAAGGTTCAAATGGGTAGTTTAATTAAGTAACGTGGTAAAAGAACAGCATGGGTAAAGGAAAAACAAAGCCGGCGTTGTCTTCAGGAATGGGCTGCAGCGAAGGAAAGAGAGCGAGCCGTCCTCAGTCCGCTGTTTTATCCATCTCCGTCGTCTCCCGCTGTGCAAATAGTGGGAATTCCCGTCTCATTTGCCGGTTCGATATCGCGAGAGCACAGATGATTTCGACATTGATATTCTCTGCCTACTTCCTTAAGCATTTTCTCCTCATTATCTCTGTCATGACTTTCTATTTAATACCTTATAAACAGCTGTAATACTTAGTTTAGAAGTCCTAGTGGTTCCGCTCCGGCACAGTTCTTATTTTACGGAAATTCCCTCTGACGTCATAGCTTCTCACGTATCTGTAAACACTACGATCAACTTCACCTTCATATCTTAACGTCTATCGATGTAGTGTTAAAGTCCGTACGTTTGTGTGTAACACTCAAAGTCATTTTCACTTTACATTCAGAAAATGCAACATTAGTTACAAGCTAACCGGATAAAGGATTTTTCAGAATAAAAGCTTGGCATTGATTTCCTGGGAACTTCCGGGCTTTTCCACAATAAAACAGCTTTAAACTGACGATATGTTTTAGACTGAATTATGCTGTTTAACATTGATTTTAATTTCTAACAGTAGCACTTGGTCTTTCCGGGACTTGAACTGGTGACCTTCCAGTTGCCAAGCCAAGCCCCTATGGACTTCGCCACCACCTTCCTTATGGAGTTTAAGAAGTAAAAAAAAGCTGTTTTGAAGATATTTGAACTATGGAAACATACTCAAAGTAAGAACAACAGTAACATCAAATTAACACTTACAACTTGACCCACTCTACCATGCTGCACTGTGTTATATATCAAATGCACCCTATAGGACTCATCATTGCAAACTGAGTGTAGACTAACTGGATGGTCCTCACTTACTATGCGTAGGATGCAGCACTGGTTTTATTAATGTATAAAGCCATTTTAGGAAAGCTTCCACTCTACATATGTGCCAGATTTGCTCCAGTTTGTAACTCTTACAACCTCAGAACCAGTGCCTGGATACGGGTCCAGGTTCCTGCTGTGCGGACTGAGGCTGGAAAAAGGAGTCTTTCTTATTATGGTCCTTGGTCTTGGAATGACCTTCAATCACGCCTCAAGCTGACGGCACTTGTCTCAATAGCATGTTTTAAATTGAAGTTGTCTGAAGTCCTCACCACCAGCTGCTCTTGCAGTAATAAGTAGTGCACCTTTCTTACTGTCCTAAATGTGCACAATGTAGTGACTGCTTTTTGATCTTTTGTTTTTTAGTTATGTTCTCTGTATTTTATATGTATGTGTTATGTGTAACGTTGCTGCCTTCTTGGCCAGGTCAGCATGAAATGAGATTATCTGGTTAAATAAGGTTAAAAAAAACAAAACACAAGCACAAGTACTCAGAGTGCAGAATTGTATATATCATATTGTTAATGGATTTATTAATATGTCTATCGGTTTAAAGGGGCCCTATTCTGCTTATTTTCAGGTTGATTACAACTTTAAAGGCTTCTTTACAAAACATACAAGGTGCTTTATAGAAATCCTGATAAATAAATGCACTACATGTGTATTACCAGCAGAGGTCCCTCTTGTTCTTTCTGTTGCAGTCCTCTTCACTTTACCGCTACACATTTTGTATTTTCTTTTTTCTGCTCCAAAACTCACCATGTCCATGAAGAAGACGTTTTTCCATTTGACTTACATTGGGAAAGAGACGTCTGTAAACCAGTGGATACTTTTTTTTAGCTAAACAAACTACACAGCACGAACTCTTTTTTAGCCCTTATTTTAATCATTAGGGTGTTAACGTTGTAAAATGCACTAAAAGCTGAATCCAGAGCTTAGAATTTCTCTCTAAGTAAAACTATACTTACCTTCAAAACCTCTCTTAAAGAGCACCTTCGGGGAGAGCATTGCAAAACTGGCCCCGGTAATGGTACAAATCTCAACCTGTCGTACAATGGACAGCTTCCCCCCCCATCTATGTATATACTCGCATTTCAGACTCTGTTACTAACTGTATATCTGTAGACTTGGTATGTCTTAAATGTCCGGTTAGGATGTATTAGAACGAAATCTAAAATGAAAATTGTAAATAAGCCATCTGTATGTCAAATATGTCTTATATGTCTTAAATGATATGATGAATTGGAAATGGGGGACCCTGATGTAAACAAGATGAAAGTCTTTCTCTGGTCTGCATCCCCTTAACAATTGTATGTTTTGAGCTGTACTGTACTGTACCCAATATACAAGCTGTTAATAAACTTTTCAATCAATCAATCAATCAATCTCTCCATTCATCTGACTGACAGAGCAGGAGATAGGAGGCAGGCTTAAGGGGAAACTCAACTGCGCATGCGTTGTGGGCCCACGTACGGGTACTTTTGCATTATAATGCTACTTCGAAGTGCAGCTACCTGAAGCTACTAAGTTGGGATATCTTAGAAATTAGTTAATATTCTTTTTTATGTTTTATATCAATTCATCAAGTGTTCAGGTTCCCGCGGGGTCTTAAAAAGTCTTAAATTTGATAATCTGAATTTAAGGCCTTAAAAAGGTCTTAAATATGACAAAAAAAAATAAGAAAGGTCTTAAATATGATTTAGAAGGTCTTAAAAATGATGGGATTTGAAAGGTACTTCTGTGTTGCGATCGCCTCTATATGTGTTTTGGGGGAAATGTCCGGGCTGCAAAGTAACCAGGTACGGTAAGAGCCTTTCAGTTCCCCCCAACAATCTGTATTGAAATAAATCAACATGGAACCAGTAATCACTAACTTTGTTTCCCCGGCCCCTTATTGGAGACACCCAGCTAGTAACCTAGCAACCAAGCTTCAGCTAGCGACAGTCAGAAACTCATGTATCTTAGAATCTACTTAAAAATATATATGGGGAAGTGTAAGTTCAACCGTATTTGGTTGGAAAACATCAAATTTAGTGCTTGGTTGAAACCAGTGGAGGGGAACGTGTTTGAAGCCCGCTGCACCTTTTGAAAAATAAATTTGCGTTTGTTTTTGCTAATGTAGCGTTAGCTAGTGCAGCAGCTCCCGCAACAACACCGGGGGACCTCTGGGCGACGTGTGGGTGTACGTCAACCCTAAAAGCGGAGGTGCTGTAGACGCTAAATACCTGAAGTTACCTACTGTAACTCCAGCTTCTATGAGTATTGGCGTAGCCCTCTAAGGCTATATAGGTGGGCCCCACCCTCGGGCTCCCTTCCGGTATAAATAGGAAGGAGGCCCGACAATCTGCTCCCACACAAAACAACTTTTCTTCAGCTATTCGTGGAGCCAGTGGGGCCCAGAACTTAGAGGGCTACGCCAATACTCATAGAAGCTGGAGTTACAGTAGGTAACTTCAGTTCTATTTCGTATATGGCTTCGCCCTCTAAGGCTATCGCTATTGGGTTAAGGGCGAAGCAATGTAGTCTGCGCCCCACTGGGTCGCCCCGGTACAAGAAGCACAACCACACCTGCTCATCAGATAATAACCCAAGCCTATTGCGCCATGCGAATGGCGCATCACAGTCCCTGGAATATATCATAACATGAATATTTACCATGAGGGGACGAAGGCTGGGAATAATACATACCTGCCACTGTGAGAAAGTAGAGACGCAGGTCACACTTTGCCCAGTGACAGAAAGGAGGGGAATAGCAGCTCTCTGCGTGCAGACAGGCAGAAGAGCGCACAGCTGGGTCCCCAACATCACACACTCTGACAAGACATTCCGTACGAAATGTGTCAGGGGAAAAGGGGGACGTCCCTCTCATAAGAGGGAATACAGGCCACTCTCCGTGTGCCGAGGCAGGAGAGAGGCGCACAGCTGGATCCCTGACGTCACTCACTCTGACAGGACACTCAGCACAGGGTGTGTCAGAGAGGAATGGGAGACATCCCTCAAATAAAATTGAATAAATGAACAGGGAGAAGACCAAGATGCAGCAGTGCAAATGTCTTCCACTGACATTCCTCCGTGCAAAGCCGTGGAGGAGGAAATTCCTCTGGTGGAGTGCGCATTAATGTTCTCCGGGGATCCATCCCAGAGGAGACATATGCCTGTGACACAGCCTCACACAGCCAGTGTGACAGCCGCTGTGCAGACAGAGGCTGCCCGATCGAGCGCTCTCTGTAATGCACAACCAGGCGCTGAGAACGGCGCAAGGCAGCCGTGCGCGCCACATAGCAGGACAGCGCGCGCACAGGACAGAGGAGATGAGACGTGGCTTCTTCCTCCGACCTGTGAGGAGGGGGAAAGAAGCCATCCAGGGTGATCACTCTTGACCTAAAAGAGCTTGTGATGACCTTTGGCATAAAAGCTGGGTTAGGGCGTAAAACAGCTGAACTGCCATCTCCTTGGATCCGGAGGCATGACGGAGCCACAGAGAGAGCAGACAAATCACTCACCCTCTTTGCTGATGTTAGAGCCAAAAGTAGTACTACTTTGGCTGATAACATCTTAAGGGGAACCTGATCTAAAGGTTCAAATGGGGCTTTGCTTAGTGCGCGTAACACCAAAGCCAAATCCCACTGAGGCGCTAGTGCGCGTGACACAGGTCTGAGTCTCCGTACTCCTCGCAGAAAACGTTTCATCAGGGGGTGACTAAACACCGTCCCGACCCCGAAACCCACATGACAAGATGATATGGCAGCAGCATACACCTTGATTGTGTTGAAAGCCAAATTCCTGTCCAACAACAGCTGGAGGAATGACAGCACGTGAGGCAGGGGGCACGTAATGGGGTCCAGGCTTTTTCTACACACCAACGCTGGAAAGCTGTCCACTTGGCTGTGTAGGACGCTCTGGTAGACGCGGCCCTGGCTCCCTGAATGGTCCGTACAACATCTTGAGAGAGGCCCAGCCCCTCTAAGTGTTCCCGTTCAGGGGCCATGCCCATAAGTGCTGGCCTATCACAGGGTGACTGTTGATCGCTCCCTCCACCTGCGAGAGAGCGTCCCCGCGCCACGGAATTTCCCACGGTCTGCCTGACAGCGTACGCTGTAGGCATGGAAACCAGGAAGCGCCCGTGCGCTCCGGGGCAATTAGGATCACTGACAGTCGCTCCTCCTGCACTCGGTCCAGGAACCGAGGGATCAGCGGGACTGGTGGGAAAGCGTACAACAGTCCCCTGGGCCATGGTCGATGTGCGAACGCGTCCACCCGAGGGCGCATTGCGCGTTCCCGCGTGCGGCGAACAGATCCACCTCTGCTCTCCCGAACCGGCTCCATACCTGGGAGACCAGCTCGGGATGGAGGCTCCAGTCCCCCTGGCGAGGACCTCCTCTGGACATGAGGTCTGCCCCTTTGTTCAGTTCGCCGGGAACATACATTGCTCTGATGGAGAGCAAGTGTGCGCGCGCCCAGATCAACAGCGGCCTGGCTGTGTTCAGAAGCTGCGCTGAGCGTACTCCGCCCTGGCGATTGATGTAGGCTGCCGCGGCTTTGTTGTCTGTGCGAATCAACACATGCTGATTCCGCAGCAACGGGGCAAAATACTGGATTACTCTCCGTACGGAGAGCAATTCCAGCACGTTTATGTGGAGGGACATGTGAGCCGGCCACTGTCCCCCCACTGCCTGTGACATACACGTTCCTCCCCACCCTGAGAGAGATGCGTCTGTGAACACCGAGATGTGTGACGTAACTCTGCCCAGGGGCACACCCGCTGACAGGACGTGGGGACTTTTCCAATAGGTTAAGTCTGAACCCACGGAAGGAGGGATGGCCACCATGCGCCTCTTCTGTCGCACGGGGTCGATGCGCAGGCGAATAAACCACCTCTGGAGTCTCCTCATGTGAAGGAGACCCAGGGGAATCACCACGTGACCAGCTGCCATCATGCCAAGCAGCTGCATCACGGAGAGGGCTGTCACCACGCTGCGAGGTGTGACGCGTCGGAGAAGAGCTGTCAGTGCCTCCACTCTCTGCTGTGAGAGTCGCGCTCTCATGCGGGCTGAGTTCAATTCCACACCCAGGTAAATAATACTCTGGGAGGGAAGAGGGCAGCTCTTCTTCCAGTTTATGATGAAACCCAGCTTTGACAGATGTGATACGAGCTGTACCGTCTGTAAAGCAACTTCCTCTCTGGATCGAGCTAGCAATAGCAGGTCGTCCAGGTAAAACAGCACTCTCATCCCTCCTCTGTGTAGCGGCTGCAGCGCCGTCTCTACACACTTCGAAAAAGTGCGAGGAGCCAGGGAATAACCGAACGGCAGACGGTTGTACTGGTACGATATTCCCTGGAATGAGAAACGCAGGTATTTCCTGTGTTTTGGGATGATGGCTACGTGGAAGTATGCATCCTTCAGGTCTATCGATGTGAACCAGTCCCCCTGGTGAACACACTCCAGCACCTGTCTGATCGTCAGCATGTGAAAAGGCCTTTTCATTATGACCTTGTTGAAAACTGACAGATCGAGGATGGGTCTCATTCCCCCTGTCTTTTTCGGGACAAGAAAATAGCGGGAGTAATACCCCTGATTTTCTTCCCCTTGAGGAACCCTGGAAATAGCCTCTTTCAACAGGAGTTCCCGCAGCTCTGCCTGGAGCGCAAGACACTGTTCTGGGATGACAGGAGTGTTTCCTGTATCCCATTGAACTGTGGGGGGGGGGAGGCGAACTGCAGGGTGTACCCTCTGCTGATCAGCCTGCTCATCCATCTGTCCATCAGACACACGCGCTGCCACTCTGAGAAATTCTCTGAGAGCGGGCGCACATGCTCGAGATGTGTTGTGGTCGTCATGGCGACGAGCCACGTCAGAGCCCTTGCCGCCGCTGCCTGTGAGGCAACCCAAGGTGGGCCTGGAGCGAAAGGGCTGTGAGGGAGCCTCCACACGCTGCGTTTCACTCTGGCTCTCATCATGAGGCGTGTACACGCTCAGGGGATGAATGGAGATGTATGCAGTTGACCACATGAGGCGTTATAACGGCGCTCATGGGTTTATTATGACCGTGTGTAGGAGACGTATCTCGGACAGAGGAATGCCGCGAGCTCTGCGGTTTATTAACCGATAGGTTAAAACCAGCAGGCTTCTGCAGCGAGCCCTGCTGCTACTAATCAACAGATTGGTGGCAGCTGGCTTAGTTAGCGAACTCTGCAGTTTATTAACCGATAGATTAAAAAGTGCAGGTTTTGCAACGAACCCTGCTGGCTACTAACCGATAGGTTATAGACAGCTGGTTTACACAGAGTGGAGGATATGTGAGAAACACTTGATACTGATGACTCAGACAAAAAGTTGGAAAATGAACCCATTTTATTTTCTCACTATCCCCCCCAACACGTCAAAGGCGGCTCTGCTTTCTTGGAGGCTCACGTGGAGCGGACACAGAGCGGGAGTGCCTCCTCCCCGTTGACTCACCGCCGAGAGACCCCTCCGTCTCTGGGGTGGCGGGGGAGCGGAGACGCGGGGCGGAGACGCGGGGCGGAGACGCGGGGCGGAGACGCGGGGCGGAGACGCGGGGCGGAGCCCCTGCCGCTGCCGACGGGCGCTGACGCCGGGTACTGACGCCGCGGCTGCGGTTGAGACCTCTCCCCTGCCGCTGTGGCCGGGTTGGACGCTGCGGCTGCTGCGGCTGTTGCGGCTGCTGCGGCTGCTGCGGGCGCTGTGGCCGCCCAGCAGGCTGGAGCCAGCTGACGTCCTGGCGGATGTCATCCGCCTGTTCCGCAGCCGCCTTCATAGACTCCACCATGGTGTGGAACTGGGGTCCGAACAGCCCGTCCGGGCTGATTGGAGCGTCCAGTAACACCCTCCTGGCCGTCTGTAACCGACGCCTGCTGCAGCCAGAGGTGGCGCTGGATCTGTGTCACCCACGCTCGATTTGGCAAAAATCATAATCACGATTATTTTGGTCAATAATTGATATCAAGATTATTAAATACGATTATTCATTGACTTTGAAAACATCCATTTATTGAACTTTAAACAAATAATAATTTGAACAGTATCTTTTTAACTGTTGATTACCATGAACCTATAATTCAACTGCAAAACCAATACAAAATAAATTAAATAAATTACATTTAAATAAATAATATCAAAATAATAAATACCAATCAACAAGATCAACAAATATTTGGAGCGCACTTCCACAAGCTATTAAACATATATAAATATGATAAATAAAATAAATTAGACTAAAATTAATTAGATCAAATATGTTATAGTGCACTGTCACAACCTAGCAAAGCAAAAATAATTTCGTAATTGTGGCAGGCCAAATCGTAATTGCGATTAAAATGATTAATTGCACACCCTAACACACACACACACACACACACACACACACACACACACACCACACACACCACACACACACACACACACACCACACACCACACACACACACACACACACACACACGCTAACACAGTTCTGTACTGTTATACCTTTACATTTACTTTGTAAGTAATTATGGGACGTATTTCTTCTTTCATAGCAATTTTCCTTCATACTTTCTTGCCGTGAAATAGGTCTTAAATTCTATTCAAAGTGGTCTTAAAAAGGTCTTAAAAAGTCTTAAGTGCGAAACCTGCACGAACCCTGAGTGTTGTAAAACTATTCTAGCCAGGAGACGGACGTTAATTCGGATATTTTTTATCCCACTCTAAACTTTGACTCGACAGAAAAAGGAGGTAACGGTTATTAGCATGCTAATGAACATGCTACATTAGCATAGTAGCTACATTTGCATAACCGTAACGAGAAATAGTTTTCTATAATAATGTATAGTTCTATAACTAATTGATAAGCTAATACATTTAAGGCATCCTTTATTTGATTTAATTTAAATTTATTTGCAGTTTTTTTATATTATTTTTACTATTATTTGAGGTTTTAGACAGTTTTTACTTATAATTGTCAAATATTAGTTAGTATTTCTTTTCCTTTTGCGTTTGATTTGATTGTAATATTTATTTTACAGTATTATGTGCTATATTAGTAGTTGCTAATGGGGATCTACATACATAAATATATAATAAAAGTCAATAAAACCAGTAGTTTAGCTCTGGATTAAAGCATTGAATTGACAGACAGCAAATTAATACATAGAAAATGCACAATCAATCAAGATAAAGAAATAATGTAAAAATAAATAAATTTTATTTGAATACATTTGTAAATAAATATGTGCTTTACATTGTGATATGCTATCTTAGTTGTTGATCCAAATCAAACAAATAAAATCAGCAGTTTAGCTCTAGATCAAAGTATTTGACTGACATAAATAAATGTATTAAAAAATAATAATACACGAAATAAAGTAAAAATATTTTTTTTTTACATATTAGATTTTTTTTTTATTCATCTTCTTCCTCCTCCCCTCCCTTTTCTCCTCCCCTCTCTCCCTCTCTCCTCCATCTCCCCCAGCCTCCACCTGCTCCTCCTCACACCCCTTCCCTCTCTGAACATCACATGTTAACAAAAAAACCCCTCTGTTTCTCCCGGAGCTCCGCGGCTGATCGGCGGCTCTTCCTCCTCTCGTCAGGCCGTCGAAGGGCACCTCAGGGCGGGGAAGGAGCGTCACAGGGGTCGGTGTTTGTGGAGCGGATCTCCGGAGCTCGCCCTCATGCTGCAGACATAAATGCACGGAAATACACACCTCCTTGATGTTGATGCGTACTAACAGCACAGAGAGAAGAAGCTGTAGGAGCAGATTTATTTCAGTGTGAGCTGCAGAAAGGACGGGAGCATGAACCACAGAAGAAGAACAGGAGGATTCCTCACCATGTTTCTGTTCTTGGGTCTAATATGGACACAGCTGCTGATCACAGGTAAGCCTCTGTTGTCTGCATGCTGCTTAGATCAGACATACTAGTAGACATGGTGCTCATATGGGTGGATTAGCCTGTTATTTATGGTCCTTTCTGTCATTAACCTCGTCATAATGAGCCAGAAATGCTTATATCTTTATATGTGAGCATTTATTTGTGTTGCTCAGATAAAATGACCTCTATAATTTGAGATGGAAATAAAACCAGATATATATATGTTACCTGTTCATCTAATATAATCCTATCATGTTGGCTGGTGCCCTGAAATCAGTCACAAGAGAAGCTCACACATATGACAGGAATATAATAACAATATGGTGTATCAGTCATGTGATCATTTGTCATTAAATGGGAAACAATGAAGGTTATATTTTCACAAAGTCTTCCACAGGAATTTATATTGTGGAGTGATCATACAACATGAGAAAAGATGCCAAAGAATATGCTTTTTGCTAACTATTGTCTACATATATGAAGCAAAGAAGACCCACAGTGATGATGAACAACACCTTCATTCATATATAAAGTATTTTTAAGTAATCAATTTGTTTAAACATAACATTCTGGGTCAAAATGTTGGAGAAAAACGGTAAATAAGCTAATATTAATGTAGTATTACGAGTATTACACTGCTGTTGAGGGAGTTAATCAGGATGGACCTCCTAAGGTTTTAAAGCTAATATTTTATTAACATAGAGAGACGAAGTCCCGCCCTTCTACTTCCGCCCTATGGGACCTTATTTCGGAAAAAGTCTGCATTGAAGTCAATGGAGAGAGAAAGATTATCTCTCGATCCCGTTTGAATTGTGCCATGAATTACACATATGATGTTTGTCAATCTTAAAAAATTTCCATGTCAAAAAGTCACAGTTTATCGTAAAACTGTTGAAATATAAGACTATGAAAAATACGCAACTAGAAAGACTACAAATCCCAGAGTCGCGTAAGTGATGTCATAACTGATTTATTCCCTCCACTAAATATAAGAGATAGCTAAAATAAGTTAACTTTAACAAGATGCCTGTGTGCTTTGTACCAGGTTGTTATCATACCAGTTATCATACCTCTTGCTCGTTCTTTCGCTTCCCGTCTGAGACCAGAGATCCGTCTGAGACCAGAGATGTAGTTCATTGAGCGTTATTTTATTTTTTGACTTGCAAAATTATCTTTTAAATTGACAAACATCATATGTGTAATTCGTGGCTCAATTCAAACGGGATCGAAAGATAACATTTCTCTCGCCATTGACTTCAATACATAATTTTTCCGAAATAAGGTCCCATGGAGGAAAGGGAGGGACATCGCCTCTCTATAAGCACATTTTAATTGATCATTCATAACATATCATCAGTACACTCAAATCATGTACCTTCCCTATCTGTGAAGGTTAAATATAAACTCACAGGGTCTTTAATATCGTGTTTCCTGTGTGATTGCTAAATGTTGTAATTGAGGTTGAATAATGCTAGCTTTACGCTCACTTTAAAATGGCGTCTTCACGTATTTTGCGAAAAAAGGGCGATTGGTCCACAAGTTATCTATTAGCAATGAACTTGTAGGTGCTCCTGTTAGCACCTTTATCTCCCACACAATCACAGTTGTTGTCAGTAGGGTGCAAGAACACGGTATGATAACTGTATGCCGCCATATTAGTAACTTTACACATTATATGTAGAGCGTTGATTCTTAACTCAGTTTTGTTTATTTGCCCTTTTAGAGAATATTTAGACAAACAACGAGTTGAGACTTAACGGCTATTAGGGCTCGTAACTCGCGGTGTCTTTTTTAAGTATTAATAAACGTTCCTTTATTGGGGTCCTATTATGCTTTTTGGGGTTTTCCCTTTGAAGTAGTTCCTTGTGCCATTTTTATATATTTTAATAGTCTGCAATGCTCCACGAAACGCTTCCATTCGACTCATTTGTTTACTTCCAGAACACGGTGACATCCCTATTGAACACTCGCGCTCCTATTGGCTAGCGCTCCAACACATTGTACATGATAGGCTAAGGGGCGGGACATCTCTGAGTGGTTGACCAATCACAACAGAGCAGGCCAGCTAACCAATCAGAGCAAATTCATTTTATTTTTGTTTATTTTTTAACCAAAAAACAGAAGCTTATATCTGTATTAATGAAAGTAAACGTAACTGGAGCGTTGTTCTGTTTTTCTGAACTATAGCAAACAATAATTCAGTTTGAATCACATATTTTACTATTTTTTATTAACCTTAAAGCAACATTAGATGCAGTGTTTTCCCTGTGTGTGTGTGTGTGTGTGTGTGTGTGTGTGTGTGTGTGTGTGTGTGTGTGTGTGTGTGTGTGTTAAGAGAGCATGTCTCCATACAGGTTGAGCCCTTCTCTAACTCCACCTCTGATTGGCTGTCTGCCCCCGGGGGTCGACTCCACTATCCAATCAGATCGCAGCTCAGCCCGGCGTCTATAGCAACCAGCATTCTATCGTTAGGGAGAAAAAGCCAGAGAGAAGTCTCTCCGTCTGTGAACACTAACCGAATGCATTCAGTCCTATTTTAAGTCATCTTTACATATTATGATTAATAAGAACTGGTTCATTATTTATTTTCAGTCACAAGATCGTTCTGATTGGTGCAATTTGACTTTTTCCAATTGATCAGAAAACCCCCCCCCAAAAATGACTTCATGTGAATGCTCTTTTTTCTTAAGAAAGGCAAACTATTGGAATATTTTGTGCGTGTAAAATGCAGTTTATTTCCCCACAACCCAAGGTCATATCTTCAAATGTTTCAATAACCCAAAAGATATTCAATTCACGATCATGCAGTGCAATAAAAAGCTTCAAATCTCCATGTTTCACACGTTGGAACCAGCAAATGTTGCTTAATTTCAATGCATGTCACCTTTTCCAACACAGTAAGCTCACACAAGAGACTCTGACTTGTCTTTTTGTTGAAAATCCTGCCTTTTTGAAGCCGTCAAACCCAGCATGGTTGTATTTCTGTCCTCCTGTCTGCATCTGTTAGTCACTCAGCAGAGTTCTGGCTCTCAGAGACGTTGTGTTGTTGGCAGACAGAAGTCGAGGAGGCACTGTCTCAGATTCTCCCTCGCTTTATTTCCTGGCAAACAGACCGCCGACGCTGCAGACGTCTGGAAACCTCCAGAGAATTTATCTCTCCCTGGCGTTGTAGTGGAAACCTTTTATCCAGACTAACAGGAGATATGTGCCCGTGTGTTTCATCTGGCTGTTGTATTTTTACATTGTTTTACTATTTAATATGTTTATTTAACAGCTACATAGGGATGCAAGCACCAATATCTCTTTAAACATTGATAAAAAATGTGATCATCTGAACATATTTTAAAAGCATAGAGCCAGGTGGATTTGGCCAAAAAAAGAACAGGCAACAGTCGTGGAAATATTACAGATTCTTCCTCGAAAACATACGACTATACGCATTTTTTTACTTTAACGGCCCGTCCACACAGCAGCGTTAAACAAATCTTGGAGGTGGGCGTATCTGAAGCTTGGGGATTTTTTGCGAGCAAGGCACCAACAACCAATCACATGAATGTCCCGCCCCGATATACGAATCAAAAAAGCCCGAAGTAAACTGGATATAAACTCCCCAAACAGGCGAACACCTACCACTGTCTCTGCCACCTCCCTCCATGCCTGGCTCCTCCGGTTTATCCCGGTAGGTAAATAGGGACTGGTCATAAAGCACCGGGTGATTCCCTACCGCTCATTTCTGTGGTATGTCTCTCCCAGCATACACGCCGTTTGATTGGCTAGCGCTTGAACTGTCAGATTTGCATACACGGGATTTGATTGGCTGACGCTTCCACCACGGCTTCAAAAGTTGAACATTGCTCAACTTTTGAAACGCGCTGTGTGGACGGGCCGTTAGTGGGGCTATAACTCACTATTCTCATTATGATGTATTTTCTGGATAAAGGGATTGTTCATTTGGTCAATAAAATGCCAGAAAACAGTGAAAAATGTCCAAGGTGACGTCTTGTTTTGTCAGATATTCACTTTAATATGATTTAAAAGAGAAAACGCAGCAAATCTCCAGATTCATTCGGTAAAAAGGGACATTTTCTGACATTTTACCGTGAAAAACAACTTAAACTCTCATTGATTAGCAAAAATAATTCACATGTGATCTCTCTATAAACCATCAGATGGGCTCTGTGCAGAGTCTGGAGGTTCTCTGTTTGTGTTTTCTTTAAATAGACGGATCCGGTGCTTCACTCTGTAGACTCTCTTTGACTGAATGAATTATGCAGCGTTCACATTCCTCACGGCTCGCTGAGTGCAGCGTCGGGGATTCCTCTCCGACTGTCTTCTTCTTCTTCTTCTTCTGCTTAATGTGTTTTAAATAGCACGATAATTAAGAGTGAATCCTCTCCTAATTTCTTCTTCCTGTTCTCGGAGTCTTAAAAGTCCAAAAATGAAGTTTAGATAAATCCTTCCTCAACATGTGGAGGTGAAGTCTTTGAAAACAAAACGATATACCCCAATATTTCAGGGGTTCAGTGTTAGCAGTGGATACCTTGATTATGGAAGGTCCAAGATTTACAAATGGATAAACTATTTCATCTTTTATCATTTAAACTACTACTAAAAAACAATTGTACGTGTGTCTATAGTATAGTAGGTTGCACTGTTGGAGGAGCGTTGGAATTTGCTGTAACTTTTGTCCATTTGACAATAAAGCCCTTTGAATATTACAATTAGTATTTTCTTGAAATGCAGACCCCTTATATGGATAACAAATATCAACACCGAGACCTCCCTATTTCCGCCAGACATTCTCTAAAGTCTTATAAGTGACTCGAGACCAGTGTTTCCGCCAGACCAGGGCTGAGAGGGCGTCCACCCCGAGAGCGGTCACGTCACTTGAATTTTGAATTGAGCCGCCCCTTATAGATACTATCTCTTTACTTAGTGATGGGAATTCCGGTTCTTTTTAGAGAGCGGATCATTTGGCTCGGCTCACTAAGAAGAGCCGGCTCTTTCTGCTCCCAAGCGGCTCTTCATGTTACCACAGTTTACCACGGAGCCTCAGTTTCGCCGCTGCGAGGCTCCGGCGCTCGCAGTTCACGCGTGTGCTCCTCTAGCACCCCCCGCCAAGGCTGGCCGGCAGTACACTTTCCGTCACAGGAACACGCTTTGCTGGCGGCGAAAAGAATCCCACCAGACTCCTTTGCCCCTCCAACAGAGGGATGTCCTTGTCCTTTTTCCTTTTCGTCATTTCAAGCGATAAAAACTCTCAATCTTCTCTCTAATTATTTATTTTTTTGGACGCCCTCGGCTCGAGTTCAGGGCGTCCCGAGCTGAATAATGGCGTCAAATGACGGCAAGACGCCCCCCTGGCGGAAACGCTGCTCGAGACGCAGGATGTGTGTTAGTTAAAGGGGACCTATCATGCAAAATGCACCTTTGTACGTCTTTTCTACATGAATATGTGTCCCCGGTGTTCCAGGGAACTCACCAAGTGTCAGAAAACACAACCCTCTCTATTTTCCTCCATACCCAAATCTCTAAAAAAGGGGCTGCAACGGATCTGATAAAAACTGATCTAGATTTGAACACTGTCCTGACGTCAGGACGGTGGCGCTACGGCTATTGGGCCAACTCCACCAATCAGGAGGAGACACCCACGGCCATTGCCGTTCGAAAGCGCTGGAGACGCTGTAGTACATATGCCAGGCCTGTAGGTGGTGCTGTTCTCACTGAATCAGCCCTTGCTAAAACAGAGCTAACATTTTTCAAATTGAGCAAAATGCATGATCTGTTTGGTATTTTGAAAAAAAAAAAGTATAAATATGCCTTATATAGGTATGGTCCTATACTATATTATTCAAATATAGCATGATAGGTCCACTTTAAAGAAGACTATAACACCCCTTGTTCTTAAATACCAAATATGTGCTATATGTGCAATATATCGTCAGAACTGTTACAGGATGTGTATTTTGTAAATTGTATATTTTTCTTTAATATTGTTTGTATGCATGCTTCTTAGTTAACATTAAGCTGTCTTTGGCTCTTCTGCTGGAACAAATCAAAATGTATTAAAGGGTATTCTGATTCAATTCTGATTCTGAAGACAGCTATTGGGATTAATAAAGTACATCTTATCTTATTGGATATGATCAGCTCACCAGCACTCGTCCTCCATCTTTGTTTCCCCTCACTCCTTCTTCTCTCGTCAGAATCGTCCTCTGGAGATCACGAGCTGCGTCTCTTCCCGTCTCGTCGCTCCAGTCTCCTCCATCAGGAAGTGGAAAACCTCCCAGAACCCAAACACCTCCAACACCTTCACCTTCATCATCTTCATCATCACCTTCATCCTCAGCCTCCTGCCGGGTTTTTATCCAAAGCGATGCCGCCCGCTCTGCTGGACTCTCCGTTTCCTCCGGAGCACAAAGTGGTGACCGCACGACATCTGGTGACCGTGGTGAGTAACATAAGCTAAAGGGGAGTGGGGATACACATCATAATAATAATAATAATAAATAAGAATCTCAGCTAACTGACGATATGAAAATGTTTTACCGAAACAAAACACAAGTCTCACAAGAAGCGTCTAAATGAGCCCTGAGCGAAAAAATGCTAACGCACTTAGCACAGAACTCAAGGTAAAAATACCCTTATTGTTTATCGTAACTGCACATACAAGACATCGATTAGCAAGCTGAGATTCCACAGATTCCGGAAATATCAGTATCATCACTGAGCGATCAGAACTCGCGACAGGGTAAGCAAACACAGACAACACACGACGTAGCTTTAGGTAGCAAAACACGGAGATATGCTCACCTTTAGCTGTTATTCTGATCAAAAGTCGTGTTCAATGGCATTAAAACGAGAAAACCGCGGCTGCAGGTTAATCCATAGGTAATCCATAGGATAATCCATAGGTTAATCCATAGGTTAATCCATAGGTTAATCCATAGGTTAATCCAATGTGTCTGTGTCACTTTGAAAAAATTACTGATAATCCATAATTCCATTTTTATGTCAAAACAGAGTTTTCATATTAGCTGCTAATGATAGCTTCCAGAGTGTATGACAGCTTCCTGTTTTGGTATTCTGGCTACGCGTCACTCTCACTCCTTATTTGGTAACGTGTGTGTGCATGTGGAACTTCCCCTCGATTCTATTGGCTCTGACGGTTAAAAAGAGGTGTCAATCATCAAAATCGACCAATGGGGGCCAGAGAAAGGTCAAATCCACCCAAATGACCCAGAAGTGGGTTTTTTTGTGCTAAATCTCTCTAAAAAGGTCAAATGTCACTTGTTTTGCATCAATCTTGATACAGGGTACTTATTATATGTTATAGTTTGGATTCCTAAAGCTTTTAGTCTACCATCCCATCATTCAAGGCTGGTTTTCACTATAAGTAGGGTTATTTTTGGACGGACACTATAATTTAATTTTTTTTCCTATGTTCAATCTGAATTTACTTTAAAATAAAAAAAATCTATATTGATTCTGACTCTTCTACATCCAACTCACAGGTTTATCATTGCTTTGAGAAAAAGATTATTAATGTACCCCTTTTAGAAGTGAAGTTATAGTCATTTGTTCTGGGAATGTCATTTTCGAGCCTGAGACCTGGAAAACAGGCTCTGGGCTTAACAGGTTAAGAGCACTGGAGTAAGAAGCCATGACGTGCATTTAAAAAGTTGAACATTTCCCAGGGAGATTCTGAAGCAGAGTTTTTAATTGGATAATGACAAATATCTACCAAAATTAACCGTATTCTTGCTAGTTTCTGAAGACAAGCACTCTTAGCTATGATGTTTTTGGGGTCTTTGTAGTGCGTTTGCCCCCCGTCAGCCACCGCACCTCAGCTTGTCTCGGCTGTAGACGTGTTTTTTTCTATAAAGCTTCCCTGAGACGAAGCTCTAATAAAACACAATAACATAACAAGATTCATCAGACAGTAAGTGAGTGATGGACGAGGAGCTGCAGACTCTCTGGAGAGATGCTGCTGCACTCTCTGTTGCCATGGAAACACTTACCATGACTGTGTGTGTGTGTTGTGTGTGTGTGTGTGTGTGTGTGTGTTGTGTGTGTGTGTGTGTGTGTGTGTGTGTGTGTGTGTGTGTGTGTGTGTGTGTGTGTGTGTGTGTGACCCACTACCTACACAATGGGCGGTTGCATAACAGTAGATAACCAGCAGCGACCTTCAGAGTGACATTGAGACGCAGACAGGTGCTCTGCCTTTTTATAACAGAAACCAGAGCCCAGTCTGTTGTGATTGGTCAACCTGCTTAGAGATGTCCCGCCCCCCTTTAGCCTATTACTACAATGTGCTGGAGCGCTATAGCCAATAGGAGCGCCATGTTCCGTAGTGATGTCACCGTGTTCCGGAACTCCTGTGTGATAGCTGTCATTAGTGCACAGTTTTGTTATAAGTAGGAGGAGTTATTTATAGCCATGGATGTTTAATAAGAACTGGATACAGCGTGGGAGGCGGGGTCTCGTTCTTTACTATGAGAGCTGCTCATTGGCGCATGAAGGCAAAATGGCCCAACTTTTGAGAGAGCGAAACGTCACAGATTACCCATCATGCCTAGCTGTCAGAGCAGAGAACCCGTTGTGCGCTCACAGAGCATGCTGATTTACAGACGTCTCTTTCCCAATGTTAGTCAATGGGAGAAAGTTGTGTAGGGCCGGGTGACGTCACGGACTGATACGGAAGTTGCAGTACCGCCGTTTGGACACTACGAATGTTAGGCACAGAGTCTGGCGCACTTCCTGGGGGCTTGGTCTCAGCTCAGTCAGAGAATATCGTCGCCAGAGATGCATTGTGGGAGGCAAATCTGGAAAATAGATGTGAATGCTGGGAGTTTTCTGACCCACATATAAACGTCTGTAGGTTATCTGGGGAGAGGTTAATGGTAGGGCATTTTGAACCAGTAAAGGCTCGGTCTCCCATAGTACGGAGCTTGATCCTGTGGGGGTCTGAGGAGCTTGGAGTTGCTGGAGCGGGTGGTCCGCAAGGAGGTATTGGGGTTGAGGAGTTCCTTGAGGTAGGGAGGGGGGCAGTTCCATGGACACACTGGTGGGTGAAGGACGGAGACCTTGAATTCGAGCCTCAGTTCCACGGGGAGCCAGTGTAGTGATTTAAGGATGGGGGTGATATGATCGTATTTGCGCACCCTCATCAGGATCCTAGCAGCGCTGTTCTGGATGTTCTGGAGCTGGATGCTTTTGTTAGGGATCCCGATGAGGAGTGCGTGGACTAGCTTTTCGGCGTCAGACAGAGAGAGTGTGGGGCGGAGTTTGTGACGATGTTCCTGAGGTGATAAAAGGAGTTATTGCACAGCTGTTTAATGTGAGCCTCAAAGGTCAGATGGGCGTCCATTTTCACACCCAGGTTGTTGAGGAGAGGGTAATGTCCTGGCCGGAGAAGGTATGGTGGTGATGGTGGATGACCGAAACCTGGTGTGGGGTGCCAACTATAATGGCTTCGGTCTTAGAGCTGTTGAGTTTCAGGAAGTGTTGCTCATCCAAGTTTACGATTTGTAACGTTTATTGCAATACCAGTTGATGAATGGAGCAGCTGATAAACTGTATGGGCTATATAATGGATTTCTATTTATTATCTGGTAAATTCTCTCACATATTTCTTTAAAACATAACTTATTGTCAGCAGTAGAAAAGTGTCCTTATGTAACAAAGAGCGTATTTTGTTACAGGGCATTCCCTTTAAAAAGCAACACGTGATGAACAGACCGTCCTCTGCTTTATCAATGAGACACCGCTGTGAGGCGAACGCTTACATAACGCTGTATTCTGTGTTAATTGACTTCCTGTTTGTGTGTCACATGACCTGTCCCTGCAGGCTGCCCCCTCCTCACAACACTGAGAGGAAATACAAAGCTTGAGTGATGGACACAAGAGCGTGACAATCTGAATATTACTCATTTTATAAGAAAATTACATTTTATAGATATTTTAATATACTAGCAGGTTTCACTAAGTCAAGCAAATCATTGTAAATAAATGTAATGCTTTCACGGATAAAGTACTTTTTTAAACATCAGAAAAAACGTAATTGTTAATTGGCTTTTTTATTTTTATTAGAGTTACAGTAAGTCTATCCAAAGTTATTATCTATAATATTGTTTAGTTTTATTATGGCTATTATTAGTTGTATAATTTAACATCAGAATAACATGTTCAGATGGAGGCAGAGAGGTTGTGTAAGTCACAGATGGTCCCCAGTCACACCATGCATGTGTGTGTGTGTGTGTGTGTGTGTGTGTGTGTGTGTGTGTGTGTGTGTGTGTGTGTGTGTGTGTGTGTGTGTGTGTGTGTGTGTGTGGTCCTTTTGCTCTCCTGTTGGGTTCTCACAGCACGTGCAAGCTGGTTGTTGATGTGTGTGTGTTGTTTGGTTTGTTTCTCAAGTATGTTTCTTATTTTTATATTATAATTAGCCTCATTTAATGCGTTTCACTCGAAAATGTATCATTTATTTAATTAGACATTTTTGTCAATAAACTAACCAATTAAAGGTAGGTAGGTAAGAATGGAGAAACCAGCTCGAGTGCGCTAGAATTTGAAAATACACAACCGAAAACAACATCTGCCACTTCCTTACAGAGCCCCTCCTCCAACACACACGAACGCGCACATGACCAATGAGGGCACGAGATAAGTTTGTGCACGAGATGAAAGGCCTCATGAGTTCTTAATATCGCTGCTAACACTTAGTGAAAGAACTTCAAAAAGGAAATGTTTAAAGGGACCTATCATGCAAAATGCACTTGTGTACGTCTTTTCTACATGAATATGTGTCCCCGGTGTTCCAGGGAACTCACCAAGTGTCAGAAAACACAACCCTCTCTATTTTCCTCCATACCCAAATCTCTAAAAAAGGGGCTGCAACGGATCTGATAAAAACTGATCCAGATTTGAACACTGTCCTGACGTCAGGACGGTGGCGCTACGGCTATTGGGCCAACTCCACCAATCAGGAGGAGACAGCCACGGCCATTGCCGTTCGAAAGCGCTGGAGACGCTGTAGTACATATGCCAGGCCTGTAGATGGTGCTGTTCTCACAGAATCAGCCTTGCTAAAACAGAGCTAAAAAATGTCAAATTGAGCAAAATGAGGCATGGCTAAAATGCATGATCTGTTTGGTATTTTGAAAATAAATATAATAGTAGTAAATATAGCCTTATATAGGTATGTCCTACAATATATATTCAAATATAGCATGATAGGTCCACTTTAAAGAAGCAGAATGAAATCATCAGCGGGCGAGTTCACTGCGTTCAAATCTGAGCTTTCAAAATAGTGTGTGTGTGTGTGTGTGTATGTGTGTGTGTGTGTGTGATGTGTGTGTGTGTGTGTGTGTGCGTGTGTGTGTGTGGTGTGTGTGTGCTATTTAATAATTCATGTCAGCCGTGTGTGTAACGTCTAGTGGAGGAAACTTTGACGCCACTCCAAACCCACGGAGAGAATCATGAATCATCCAGATATCTGTCACACTGCGGCGCCTCTTGTGTACGAACACAGCGGCCTTTGTAGGTAGAAGAAACAGATCAGGAATCATTTCTGAAATTAAAGTTTTAAATGATAAGGAAAACATTCTGATATAATACGGTTCAGTTCTCACAAATATTTGTATAATCTAAGAGAAAATGCAAGGTATTTCTTTTTTACATTTGAGATTTTTTTTTCTCTCCGCAAATTCACGTATTTTTTTTCTTGTCAATTTTTTCTCCTAAATTTGAGATTTTTCCCCCAAATGTTTGATTTATTTTTCTCCTAAATTTGAGATGTTCTTTCCTCCTAAATCTAAATTGAGATTCTTTTTTTCCTCCTGAATTTGAGATTATTATTCTACTAAATTTGAGATGATTATTTTTCTCCTAAATTTGTGGGGTTTTTTGTCTCCTAAATTTGAGATTATTATTTTCTCCTAAATTTGAGATTATTATTTTTCTCCTAAATTTGAGATTATTTTCTCCGAAATTTGAGATTATTATTTTCTCCTAAATTTGAGATGATTATTTTTCTCCTAAATTTGTGGGGTTTTTGTCTCCTAAATTTGAGATTATTATTTTTCTCCTAAATTTGAGATTATTATTTTTCTCCTAAATTTGAGATTATTTTTCTCCGAAATTTGAGATTATTATTTCTCCTAAATTTGAGAGATTATTTTTCTCCTAAATTTGTGGGGTTTTTTGTCTCCTAAATTTGAGATATTAATTTATCACCTAAATTGAGATTATTAATTTTCTCCTAAATTTGAGATTATTATTTTCTTCCTAAATTTGAGATATATTTTTCTCCTAAATTTGAGATTATTATTTTTCTCCTAATTTGAGATATTAGTTTCCTCCTAAATTTGAGATTATTATTTTTCCCTAAATTTGAGATTATTAGTTTCCTCCTAAATTGAGAATATATTTTTCTCCTAAATTTGAGATTATTATTTTCCTCCTAAATTTGAGATTATTATTTTTCCCTAAATTTGAGATTATTAGTTTCCTCCTAAATTTGAGATTATTATTTTTCCTAAATTTGAGATTATTAGTTTCCTCCTAAATTTGAGAATATTATTTTCTCCTAAATTTGAGATTATTATTTTTCTCCTAAATTTGAGATTATTTTTTTTCCCTAAATTTGAGATTATTATTTTCCTCCTAAATTTGAGATTATTAGTTTCCTCCTAAATTTATTATTAGTTTCCTCCTAAATTTGAGATTATTATTTTCCTCCTAATTTGAGATTATTAGTTTCCTCCTAAATTGAGATTATTTGTCTCCTAAATTTGAGATTTTTTTTTCTCTCCGCAAATTCACGTATTTTTTTTCTTGTCAATTTTTTTTCCCTAAATTTGAGATTATTATTTTCCTCCTAAATTTGAGATTATTATTTTTTTTTAAATTTTTTCTAGTAAATGTTTGGATCTTTTTCCTTCTATTAAATTTGAGAAGTATTTATTTTTTCTTTTCTTGTAAATGCACCAGTACCTCCTGCAAAGTGCTTATTTTAGCTGTAATAACGTAACATATTTATGTTCAGATAATGCTGTAATCATGACTCTGATACTAACGTCATATTCATTGAGTAAAAATATTCCACTCTGATGCAGATATTGAGCGTGCTCTGCTCCGTTTTTCTCAACGGAAAACCACATAAGCGTGAATAATCTAACCTCACGTCAACCCACCCATTCAGCCGTGAGTGTGCGCCTGTGTGGTGTGGTGTGCGCCTGTGTGTGTGTGTGTGCCTGTGTGAGTGTGCGCCTGTGTGTGTGTGTGCGCCTGTGTGAGTGTGCGCCTGTGTGTGTGTGCGCCTGTGTGTGTGTGTGCGCCGTGTGTGTGTGTGCGCCTGTGTGAGTTGGCCTGTGTGTGTGTGTGCGCCTGTGTGAGTGTGCGCCTGTGTGTGCGCCTGTGTGAGTGTGCGCCTGTGTGGTGTGTGGTGTGCGCCTGTGTGAGTGTGTGTGTGTGTGTGCGCCTGTGTGAGTGTGCGCCTGTGTGTGTGTGTGCGCCTGTGTGAGTGTGCGCCTGTGTGTGTGTGTGCGCCTGTGTGAGTGTGCGCCTGTGTGTGTGCGCCTGTGTGAGTGTGCGCCTGTGTGTGTGTGTGCGCCTGTGTGTGTGTGTGCGCCTGTGTGTGGTGTGTGTGTGCGCCTGTGTGAGTGTGCGCCTGTGTGTGTGTGTGTGTGTGTGTGTGTGCGCCTGTGTGTGTGTGTGTGTGTGTGCGCCTGTGTGAGTGTGCGCCTGTGTGTGTGTGTGCGCTGTGTGAGTGTGCGCCTGTGTGTGTGTGTGCGCCTGTG
>JAAOOA010002585.1:0-37617 GCA_012861695.1 Trematomus loennbergii
AACCTCAGTCTTGATTTGGCTGTGATTCAACTTGAAGGTCAGTGTGCTTTGGGATGAGTTGCCAATTGTTGGAGATTTTGGACTCTTGACTTCTGTCACTGGCTGAAGGGCTAATTTCATTTATTAATTTTGGTTGCTATCAAGCTCCTTCTTCTGTAATTCTATTAGGTGCATTTTTGCTTGAAAACAGGTAGTGTGGCCTAGCGGTCTAAGGCGATGGATTAAGGCTCCAGTCTCTCAGGAGGCGTGGGTTCAAATCCCACACTGCATTATATTTGGAAACCCACCCTACCTGAAGACAGTGTCATAAAACCTCAGTCTTGAGTTGGGTTGACTCAACTTGAAGGTCAGTGTGCTTTGGGATGAGTTGCCAATTGTTGGAGATTTGGACTCTTGACTTCTTGTCACTGGCTGAAGGGCTAATTTCATTTATGTCATTTTGGTTGCTATCAAGCTCATTCTTCTGTTTTTTAATTAGGTGCATTTTCTCTTGAAAAACAGGTAGTGTGGCCGAGCGGTCTAAGGCGCTGGATTAAGGCTCCAGTCTCTCAGGAGGCGTGGGTTCAAATCCCACCACTGCCATATACAAGAATCAAGTGATATTTGGAAACCACACCCAACCTGAAGACAGTCTAAAAAACTCAGTCTTGAGTTGGGTGTGAAGATATTTAAAATAACACCTCAGTCTTGAGTTGGGTGTGACTCAACTTGAAGGTCAGTGTGCTTTGGGATGAGTTGCCAATTGTTGGAGAATTTGGACTCTTGACTTCTTGTCACTGGCTGAAGGGCTAATTTGATTTATGTCATTTTGGTTGCTATCAAGCTCATATTCTTTTTTTCAATTAGGTGCATTTTCTGCTTGAAAACAGGTAGTGTGGCCGAGCGGTCTAAGGCGCTGGATTAAGGCTCCAGTCTCTCAGGAGGCGTGGGTTCAAATCCCACCACTGCCATATATACAAGAATCAAGTGATATTTGGAAACCACACCCAACCTGAAGACAGTCTCAAAAAAACTCAGTCTTGAGTTGGGTGTGAAGATATTTAAAAATAACACCTCAGTCTTGAGTTGGTGTGACTCAACTTGAAGGTCAGTGTGCTTTGGGATGAGTTGCCAATTGTTGGAGAATTTGGACTCTTGACTTCTTGTCACTGGCTGAAGGGCTAATTTGATTTATGTCATTTTGGTTGCTATCAAGCTCATACTTCTTTTTTCTATTAGGTGCATTTCTCATTGAAAAAGGTAGTGTGGCCGAGCGGTCTAAGGCGCTGGATTAGGCTCCAGTCTCTCAGGAGGCGTGGGTTCAAATCCCACCACTGCCATATATATACAAGAATCAAGTGATATTTGGAAACCACACCCAACCTGAAGACAGTCTCATAAACCTCAGTGTTGATTTGGCTGTGATTCAACTTGAAGGTCAGTGTGCTTTGGGATGAGTTGCCAATTGTTGGAGAGTTTGGACTCTTGACTTCTTGTCACTGGCTGAAGGGCTAATTTAATTTTGGTTGCTATCAAGCTCATTCTTCTTTTCTTTAATTAGGTGCATTTTCTCTTAAAACAGGTAGTGTGGCCGAGCGGTCTAAGGCGCTGGATTAAGGCTCCAGTCTCTCAGGAGGCGTGGGTTCAAATCCCACCACTGCCATTATATTGGAAACCACACCCAACCTGAAGACAGTCTAAAAAACTCAGTCTTGAGTTGGGTGTGAAGACATTTAAAAATACACCTCAGTCTTGAGTTGGGTGTGACTCAACTTGAAGTTCAGTGTGCTTTGGATGAGTTGCCAATTGTTGGAGAATTTGGACTCTTGACTTCTTGTCACTGGCTGAAGGGCTAATTTCATTTTGGTTGCTATCAAGCTCATTCTTCTTCTTTTTTTTTATTAGGTGCATTTCTCAATGAAAACAGGTAGTGTGGCCGAGCGGTCTAAGGCGCTGGATTTAGGCTCCAGTCCTCTCAGGAGGGTGGGTTCAAATCCCACCACTGCCATTGATATTGGAAACCACACCCAACCTGAAGACAGTGTCATAAAACCTCAGTCTTGAGTCGGGTTTGACTCAACTTGAAGGTCAGTGTGCTTTGGGATCACTTGTCAATTGTTGGAGAGTTTGGACTCTTGACTTCTTGTCACTGGCTGAAGGGCTATTTAATTTATGTAATTTTGGTTGCTATCAAGCTCATTCTTCTGTAATTCTTTAATTAGGTGCATTTTCTGCTTGAAAACAGGTAGTGTGGCCGAGCGGTCTAAGGCGCGATTAAGGCTCCAGTCTCTCAGGAGGCGTGGGTTCAAATCCCACCACTGCCATTATATTTGGAAACCACACCCAACCTGAAGACAGGTCATAAAACCTCAGTCTTGAGAGGGTTTGACTCAACTTGAAGGTCAGTGTGCTTTGGGATCAGTTGCCAATTGTTGGAGAGTTTGGACTCTTGACTTCTTGTCACTGGCTGAAGGGCTAATTTGATTTATGTAATTTTGGTTGCTATCAAGCTCATTCTTCTGTAATTCTTTAATTACGTGCATTTTCTGCTTGAAACAGGTAGTGTGGCCGAGCGGTCTATGGCGCTGGATTAAGGCTCCAGTCTTCAGGAGGCGTGGGTTCAAATCCCACCACTGCCATTATACAAGAATCAAGTGATATTTGGAAACCACACCCAACCTGAAGACAGTCTAAAAAAACTCAGTCTTGAGTTGGGTGTGAAGATATTTAAAAATAACACCTCAGTCTTGAGTTGGGTGTGACTCAACTTGAAGGTCAGTGTGCTTTGGGATGAGTTGCCAATTGTTGGAGAATTTGGACTCTTGACTTCTTGTCACTGGCTGAAGGGCTAATTTCATTTTGGTTGCTATCAAGCTCATTCTTCTTCTTTTTTTTTATTAGGTGCATTTCTCAATTAAAACAGGTAGTGTGGCCGAGCGGTCTAAGGCGCTGGATTTAGGCTCCAGTCTCTCAGGAGGCGTGGGTTCAAATCCCACCACTGCCATTATATTTGGAAACCACACCCAACTGAAGACAGTGTCATAAAACCTCAGTCTTGAGTCGGTTTGACTCAACTTGAAGGTCAGTGTGCTTGGGATGAGTTGCCAATTGTTGGATAATTTGGACTCTTGACTTCTTGTCACTGGCTGAAGGGCTAATTTAATTTATGTCATTTTGGTTGTTATCAAGCTCATTCTTCTGTAATTCTTTAATTAGGTGCATTTTCGCTTGAAAACAGGTAGTGTGGCAGAGCGGTCTAAGGCGCTGGATTAAGGCTCCAGTCTCTCAGGAGGCGTGGGTTCAAATCCACCATGCCATATATTTGGAAACCACACCCAACCTGAAGACAGTCTAAAAAAACTCAGTCTTGAGTTGGGGTGAAGATATTTAAAAATAACACCTCAGTCTTGAGTTGGGTGTGACTCAACTTGAAGGTCAGTGTGCTTTGGGATGAGTTGCCAATTGTTGGAGAATTTGGACTCTTGACTTCTTGTCACTGGCTGAAGGGCTAATTTCATTTTGGTTGCTATCAAGCTCATTCTCTTTTTTTTTTATTAGGTGCATTTTCTCAATGAAAAAGGTAGTGTGGCGAGCGGTCTAAGGCGCTGGATTTAGGCTCCAGTCTCTCAGGAGGCGTGGGTTCAAATCCCACCACTGCCATATATACAAGAATCAAGTGATATTTGGAAACCACACCCAACCTGAAGACAGTCTAAAAAACTCAGTCTTGAGTTGGGTGTGAAGATATTTAAAAATAACACCTCAGTCTTGAGTTGGGTGTGACTCAACTTGAAGGTCAGTGTGCTTTGGGATGAGTTGCCAATTGTTGGAGAATTTGGACTCTTGACTCTTGTCACTGGCTGAAGGGCTAATTTCATTTATGTCATTTTGGTTGCTATCAAGCTCATACTTCTTTTTTTTCTATTAGGTGCATTTTCTGCTTGAAAACAGGTAGTGTGGCCGAGCGGTCTAAGGCGCTGGATTAAGGCTCCAGTCTCTCAGGAGGCGTGGGTTCAAATCCCACCACTGCCATCATACAAGAATCAAGTGATATTTGGAAACCACACCCAACCTGAAGACAGTCTCATAACCTCAGTCTTGATTTGGCTGTGATTCAACTTGAAGGTCAGTGTGCTTTGGGATGAGTTGCCAATTGTTGGATAATTTGGACTCTTGACTTCTTGTCACTGGCTGAAGGGCTAATTTCATTTATGTCATTTTGGTTGCTATCAAGCTCATTCTTCTGTAATTCTTTAATTAGGTGCATTTTCTGCTTGAAAACAGGTAGTGTGGCCGAGCGGTCTAAGGCGCTGGATTAGGCTCCAGTCTCTCAGGAGGCGTGGGTTCAAATCCCACCACTGCCATTATACAAGAATCAAGTGATATTTGGAAACCACACCCAACCTGAAGACAGTCTAAAAAAACTCAGTCTTGAGTTGGGTGTGAAGATATTTAAAAATAACACCTCAGTCTTGAGTTGGGTGTGACTCAACTTGAAGGTCAGTGTGCTTTGGGATGAGTTGCCAATTGTTGGAGAATTTGGACTCTTGACCTCTTGTCACTGGCTGAAGGGCTAATTTGATTTATGTCATTTTGGTTGCTATCAAGCTCATTCTTCTGTTCTTTATTAGGTGCATTTTCTGCTTGAAAACAGGTAGTGTGGCGAGCGGTCTAAGGCGCTGGATTAAGGCTCCAGTCTCTCAGGAGGCGTGGGTTCAAATCCCACCACTGCCATCATACAAGAATCAAGTGATATTTGGAAACCACACCAACCTGAAGTCAGTCTTGATTTGGCTGTGATTCAACTTGAAGGTCAGTGTGCTTTGGGATGAGTTGCCAATTGTTGGATAATTTGGACTCTTGACTTCTTGTCACTGGCTGAAGGGCTAATTTCATTTATGTAATTTTGGTTGCTATCAAGCTCATTCTTCTGTAATTCTTTAATTAGGTGCATTTTCTGCTTGAAAACAGGTAGTGTGGCGAGCGGTCTAAGGCGCTGGATTAAGGCTCCAGTCTCTCAGGAGGCGTGGGTTCAAATCCCACCACTGCCATTATACAAGAATCAAGTGATATTTGGAAACCACACTCCAACCTGAAGACAGTCTCATCAACCTCAGTCTTGATTTGGCTGTGATTCACTTGAAGGTCAGTGTGCTTTGGGATGAGTTGCCAATTGTTGGAGATTTGGACTCTTGACTTCTTGTCACTGGCTGAAGGGCTAATTTCATTTATGTAATTTTGGTTGCTATCAAGCTCATTCTTCTGTAATTCTTTAATTAGGTGCATTTTCTGCTTGAAAACAGGTAGTGTGGCAGAGCGGTCTAAGGCGCTGGATTAAGGCTCCAGTCTCTCAGGAGGCGTGGGTTCAAATCCACCACTGCCATTATACAAGAATCAAGTGATTTGGAAACCACACCCAACCTGAAGACAGTCTAAAAAAACTCAGTCTTGAGTTGGGTGTGAAGATTTTAAAAATAACACCTCAGTCTTGAGTTGGGTGTGACTCAACTTGAAGGTCAGTGTGCTTTGGGATGAGTTGCCAATTGTTGAGAGTTTGGACTCTTGATTCTTGTCACTGGCTGAAGGGCTAATTTCATTTATGTAATTTTGGTTGCTATCAAGCTCATTCTTCTGAATTCTTAATTAGGTGCATTTCTGCTTGAAAACAGTAGTGTGGCCGAGCGGTCTAAGGCGCTGGATTAAGGCTCCAGTCTCTCAGGAGGCGTGGGTTCAAATCCCACCACTGCCATCATACAAGAATCAAGTGATATTTGGAAACCACACCCAACCTGAAGTCAGTCTTGATTTGGCTGTGATTCAACTTGAAGGTCAGTGTGCTTTGGGATGAGTGCCAATTGTTGGAGAGTTGGACTCTTGACTTCTTGTCACTGGCTGAAGGCTAATTTCATTTATGTAATTTTGGTTGCTATCAAGCTCATTCTTCTGTAATTCTTTAATTAGGTGCATTTTCTGCTTGAAAACAGTAGTGTGGCCGAGCGGTCTAAGGCGCTGGATTAAGGCTCCGTCTCTCAGGAGGCGTGGGTTCAAATCCACACCACTGCCATTATATTTGGAAACCACACCCAACCTGAAGACAGTCTAAAAAAAACTCAGTCTTGAGTTGGGTGTGAAGATATTTAAAAATAACACCTCAGTCTTGAGTTGGTGTGACTCAACTTGAAGTTCAGTGTGCTTTGGATGAGTTGCCAATTGTTGGAGAATTTGGGACTCTTGACTTCTTGTCACTGGCTGAAGGGCTAATTCATTTTGGTTGCTATCAAGCTCATTATTCTTCTTTTTTTTTATTAGGTGCATTTTCTCAGTGAAAACAGGTAGTGTGCCGAGCGGTCTAAGGCGCTGGATTTAGGCTCCAGTCTCTCAGGAGGCGTGGGTTCAATCCACCACTGCCATTATATTTGGAAACCACACCCAACCTGAAGACAGTGTCATAAAACCTCAGTCTTGAGCGTTGACTCAACTTGAAGGTCAGTGTGCTTTGGGATGAGTTGCCAATTGTTGGATAATTTGGACTCTTGACTTCTTGTCACTGGCTGAAGGGCTAATTTCATTTATGTAATTTTGGTTGTTATCAAGCTCATTCTTCTGTAATTCTTTAATTAGGTGCATTTTCTGCTTGAAAACAGGTAGTGTGGCAGAGCGGTCTAAGGCGCTGGATTAAGGCTTCCAGTCTCTCAGGAGGCGTGGGTTCAAATCCCACCACTGCATTATACAAGAATCAAGTGATATTTGGAAACCACACTCCAACCTGAAGACAGTTCATCAACCTCAGTCTTGATTTGGCTGTGATTCAACTTGAAGGTCAGTGTGCTTTGGATGAGTTGCCAATTGTTGGATAATTTGGACTCTTGACTTCTTGTCACGGCTGAAGGGCTAATTTGATTTATCATTTTGGTTGCTATCAAGCTCATACTTCTTTTTTTCTATTAGGTGCATTATCTCATGAGAAAAGGTAGTGTGGCCGAGCGGTCTAAGGCGCTGGATTAGGCTCCAGTCTCTCAGGAGGAGTGGGTTCAATCCCACCACTGCCATTATACAAGAATCAAGTGATATTTGGAAACCACACCCAACCTGAAGACAGTCTAAAAAAACTCAGTCTTGAGTTGGGTGTGAAGATATTTAAAAATAACACCTCAGTCTTGAGTGGTTGTGACTCAACTGAAGGTCAGTGTGCTTTGGGATGAGTTGCCAATTGTTGGAGAATTTGGACTCTGACCTCTTGTCACTGGCTGAAGGGCTAATTTGATTTATGTCATTTTGGTTGCTATCAAGCTCTACTTCTTTTTTCTATTAGGTGCATTATTCTCTTTGAGGAAAAGGTAGTGTGGCAGAGCGGTCTAAGGCGCGGATTAGGCTCCAGTCTCTCAGGAGGTGTGGGTTCAAATCCCACCACTGCCATTATATATACAAGAATCAAGTGATATTTGGAAACCACATCCAACCTGAAGACAGTCTCATAAAACCTCTGTCTTGATTTGGCTGTGATTCAACTTGAAGGTCATTGTGCTTTGGATGAGTTGCCAATTGTTGGAGAGTTTGGACTCTTGACTTCTTGTCACTGGCTGAAGGGCTAATTTCATTTATGTAATTTGGTTGCTATCAAGCTCATTCTTCTGTATTCTTTAATTAGGTGCATTTTTGCTTGAAAACAGGTAGTGTGGCCGAGCGGTCTAAGGCGCTGGATTAAGGCTCCAGTCTCTCAGGAGGCGTGGGTTCAAATCCCACCACTGCCATCATACAAGAATCAAGTGATATTTGGAAACCAACCCAACCTGAAGACAGTCTCATAAAACCTCAGTCTTGATTTGGCTGTGATTCAACTTGAAGGTCAGTGTGCTTTGGATGAGTTGCCAATTGTTGGAGAATTTGGACTCTTGACTTCTTGTCACTGGAAGGGCTAATTTGATTTATGTCATTTTGGTTGCTTTCAAGCTCATACTTCTTTTTTTCTATTAGGTGCATTATCTCATTGAGAAAAGGTAGTGTGGCTGAGCGGTCTAAGGCGCTGGATTTAGGCTCCAGTCTCTCAGGAGGCGTGGGTTCAAATCCCACCACTGCCAGTATATATACAAGAATAAAGTGATATTTGGAAACCACATCAACTGAAACAGTCTCATAAAACCTCAGTGTTGATTGGCTGTGATTCAACTTGAGGTCAGTGTGCTTTGGGATCAGTTGCCAATTGTTGGAGAGTTTGGACTCTTGACTTCTTGTCACTGGCTGAAGGGCTAATTTGATTTATGTAATTTTGGTTGCTATCAAGCTCATTCTTCTGTAATTCTTTAATTACGTGCATTTTCTGCTTGAAACAGGTAGTGTGGCCGAGTGGTCAATGCCGCGTTTTCCACTACACGGCCTCGCTCGGCCCCGCTCGTATGGCTGGGCCTCGTTAGGACTGGCTCACTTTATGGCGCATTTCCATTACAGTTTAGGAACTGGGGCAGTATCTATAGTAACGCAGTGTAGGAGGAGCCGTGACGTGATCTTCATAGGACCCCAGAAAAAACAACACAGCCGTTAGCTGTTAGCACACAGAGCTCACAGCTCCTCAATATGTTCAGAAACTCGACAAAAGTTAAACAAGTACAAACCACAGACTGCCTGTGTCATGGTGAATACAGTCGCTGCTTTATTATGTCTGTATAGGCCGTTGTTGTGAGTGTGGACGGTCGGGGCATATACTGCGTTAGCTTAGCCTATCTCCATTTAGAAACACGCATTTTAAAAGGTTTTTCCCTGCCGTCTGTCTGCAGACTTGACAAAGCATTAATTCATGGTTTTTACTAACCGGTATCAGTATGTTGTTACTTCGGCATCATTTTGAAACGTGTATTACAATTAAATCACGGTCAAATATGTCCATCTTGTTGTAGTTGTAGCCCCTTGCCAGCGACGCTCACTCTAGTTTAGCATACTCAGCCCGACTCAGCCTCGTTGTCTCTGGCCCTGGCCCCACGATTTTATGAGGCCAGAAAAACTGTGAATTAGGACCCGCCGGCCGGTACTAGGCCAAGTGGAAACGCAACCAAAGACGGGCCGCTGACGTCACAGCCCTCTTAAACCGGGCTGCGGGCTGTAGTGGAAACGCGCCATAAGGCGCTGGATTAAGGCTCCAGTCTCTCAGGAGGCGTGGGTTCAAATCCACCACTGCCATTATATTTGGAAACCACACCCAACCTGAAGACAGTGTCATAAAACCTCAGTCTTGAGTAGGGTTTGACTCAACTTGAAGGTCAGTGTGCTTTGGGATCAGTTGCCAATTGTTGGAGAGTTTGGACTCTTGACTTCTTGTCACTGGCTGAAGGGCTAATTTGATTTATGTAATTTTGGTTGCTATCAAGCTCATTCTTCTGTAATTCTTTAATTACGTGCATTTTCTGCTTGAAAACAGGTAGTGTGGCCGAGCGGTCTATGGCGCTGGATTAAGGCTCCAGTCTTTCAGGAGGCGTGGGTTCAAATCCCACCACTGCCATTATACAAGAATCAAGTGATATTTGGAAACCACACCCAACCTGAAGACAGTCTAAAAAAACTCAGTCTTGAGTTGGGTGTGAGATATTTAAAAATAACACCTCAGTCTTGAGTTGGGTGTGACTCAACTTGAAGGTCAGTGTGCTTTGGGATGAGTTGCCAATTGTTGGAGAGTTTGGACTCTTGACTTCTTGTCACTGGCTGAAGGGCTAATTTCATTATGTAATTTGGTTGCTATCAAGCTCTTCTTCTGTAATTCTTTAATTAGGTGCATTTTCTGCTTGAAAACAGGTAGTGTGGCCGAGCGGTCTAAGGCGCTGGATTAAGGCTCAGTCTCTCAGGAGGCGTGGGTTCAAATCCCACCATGCCATCATACAAGAATCAAGTGATATTTGGAAACCACACCCAACCTGAAGTCAGTCTTGATTTGGCTGTGATTCAACTTGAAGGTCAGTGTGCTTTGGGATGAGTTGCCAATTGTTTGGAGAGTTTGGACTTTGACTTCTTGTCACTGGCTGAAGGGCTAATTTAATTTATGTAATTGTGGTTGCTATCAAGCTCATTCTTCTGTAATTCTTTAATTAGGTGCATTTTCTGCTTGAAAACAGGTAGTGTGGCGAGCGGTCTAAGGCGCTGGATTAGGCTCCAGTCTCTCAGGAGGCGTGGGTTCAAATCCCACCACTGCCATTATATTTGGAAACCACACCACCTGAAGACAGTCTAAAAAAAACTCAGTCTTGAGTTGGGTGTGAAGATATTTAAAATAACACCTCAGTCTTGAGTTGGGTGTGACTCAACTTGAAGTTCAGTGTGCTTTGGGATGAGTTGCCAATTGTTGGAGAATTTGGACTCTGACTTCTTGTCACTGGCTGAAGGGCTAATTTAATTTTGGTTGCTATCAAGCTCATCTCTTCTTTTTTTTATTAGGTGCATTTTCTCAATGAAAACAGGTAGTGTGGCCGAGCGGTCTAAGGCGCTGGATTTAGGCTCCAGTCTCTCAGGAGGCGTGGGTTCAAATCCCACCACTGCCATTATATTTGGAAACCACACCCAACCTGAAGACAGTGTCATAAAACCTCAGTCTTGAGTCGGTTTGACTCAACTTGAAGGTCAGTGTGCTTTGGGATCACTTGTCAATTGTTGGAGAGTTTGGACTCTTGACTTCTTGTCACTGGCTGAAGGGCTAATTTAATTTATGTAATTTTGGTTGCTATCAAGCTCATTCTTCTGTAATTCTTTAATTAGGTGCATTTTCTGCTTGAAAACAGGTAGTGTGGCCGAGCGGTCTAAGGCGCGGATTAAGGCTCCAGTCTCTCAGGAGGCGTGGGTTCAAATCCCACCACTGCCATTATATTTGGAAACCACACCCACCTGAAGACAGTGTCATAAAACCTCAGTCTTGAGTTGGGTTTGACTCAACTTGAAGGTCAGTGTGCTTTGGGATCACTTGCCAATTGTTGGAGAGTTTGGACTCTTGACTTCTTGTCACTGGCTGAAGGGCTAATTTCATTTATGTAATTTTGGTTGCTATCAAGCTCATTCTTCTGTAATTCTTTAATTACGTGCATTTTCTGCTTGAAAACAGGTAGTGTGGCCGAGCGGTCTAAGGCGCTGGATTAAGGCTCCAGTCTCTCAGGAGGCGTGGGTTCAAATCCCACCACTGCCATTATACAAGAATCAAGTGATATTTGGAAACCACACCCAACCTGAAGACAGTGGGTGTTTCTCAATCGCGAGTAAAGCTGCTTCAGAGCCACTATTTCAAGCATACTACGTCATCGAGTGCCGCCGAAGTACTTTTCCAATCTCCAGCATACTTGGAAATCTACCGAGCCCGGCTTACTCCGTTTGGAGAAATATCGAGGCTGCACATGAGTAGACTTCGCCGTCTTAAAATCCCCACAATGCTTTGCGCATGGACCAATTTCCCCAAATCTGTGGCGGAAGATGTAAGGCGGGGCCTCTCATATGACGCACACCTGCACACTTGCTAGCCTGTTCCACTCTTTGTTTTCCGAATGGCAGGAAGTATTCTTGCCTCGCTTCTGAAGCAAGATGCTCGGCAGACATGTGCTACCAAGCAAGCGTACTCGCGATTGAGAAACACCCAGTCTCATAAAACCTCACTCTTGATTTGGCTGTGATTCAACTTGAAGGTCAGTGTGCTTTGGGATGAGTTGCCAATTGTTGGAGAGTTTGGACTCTTGACTTCTTGTCACTGGCTGAAGGGCTAATTTCATTTATGTAATTTGGTTGCTATCAAGCTCATTCTTCTGTAATTCTTTAATTAGGTGCATTTTCTGCTTGAAAACAGGTAGTGTGGCCGAGCGGTCTAAGGCGCTGGATTAAGGCTCCAGTCTCTCAGGAGGCGTGGGTTCAAATCCCACCACTGCCATTATATTTGGAAACCACACCCAACCTGAAGACAGTCTAAAAAAACTCAGTCTTGAGTTGGGTGTGAAGATATTTAAAATAACACCTCAGTCTTGAGTTGGGTGTGACTCAACTTGAAGTTCAGTGTGCTTTGGGATGAGTTGCCAATTGTTGGAGAATTTGGACTCTTGACTTCTTGTCACTGGCTGAAGGGCTAATTTAATTTTGGTTCTATCAAGCTCATTCTTCTTCTTTTTTTTTTATTAGGTGGCATTTTCTCAATGAAAACAGGTAGTGTGGCCGAGCGGTCTAAGGCGCTGGATTTAGGCTCCAGTCTCTCAGGAGGCGTGGGTTCAAATCCCACCACTGCCATTATATTTGGAAACCACACCCAACCTGAAGACAGTGTCATAAAACCTCAGTCTTGAGTCGGGTTTGACTCAACTTGAAGGTCAGTGTGCTTTGGGATCACTTGTCAATTGTTGGAGAGTTTGGACTCTTGACTTCTTGTCACTGGCTGAAGGGCTAATTTAATTTATGTAATTTTGGTTGCTATCAAGCTCATTCTTCTGTAATTCTTTAATTAGGTGCATTTTCTGCTTGAAAACAGGTAGTGTGGCCGAGCGGTCTAAGGCGCGGGATTAAGGCTCCAGTCTCTCAGGAGGCGTGGGTTCAAATCCCACCACTGCCATTATATTTGGAAACCACACCCTACCTGAAGACAGTGTCATAAAACCTCAGTCTTGAGTTGGGTTTGACTCAACTTGAAGGTCATGTGCTTTGGGATCACTTGCCAATTGTTGGAGAGTTTGGACTCTTGACTTCTTGTCACTGGCTGAAGGGCTAATTTCATTTATGTAATTTTGGTTGCTATCAAGCTCATTCTTCTGTAATTCTTTAATTAGGTGCATTTTCTGCTTGAAAACAGTAGTGTGGCCGAGCGGTCTAAGGCGCTGGATTAAGGCTCCAGTCTCTCAGGAGGCGTGGGTTCAAATCCCACACTGCCATTATACAAGAATCAAGTGATATTTGGAAACCACACCCAACCTGAAGACAGTGGGTGTTTCTCAATCGCGAGTAAGCTGCTTCAGAGCCACTATTTCAAGCATACTACGTCATCGAGTGCCGCCGAAGTACTTTTCCAATCTCCAGCATACTTGGAAATCTACCGAGCCCGGCTTACTCCGTTTGGAGAAATATCGAGGCTGCACATGAGTAGACTTCGCCGTCTTAAAATCCCCACAATGCTTTGCGCATGGACCAATTTCCCCAAATCTGTGGCGGAAGATGTAAGGCGGGGCCTCTCATATGACGCACACCTGCACACTTGCTAGCCTGTTCCACTCTTTGTTTTCCGAATGGCAGGAAGTATTCTTGCCTCGCTTCTGAGCAAGATGCTCGGCAGACATGTGCTACCAAGCAAGCGTACTCGCGATTGAGAAACACCCAGTCTCATAAAACCTCACTCTTGATTTGGCTGTGATTCAACTTGAAGGTCAGTGTGCTTTGGGATGAGTTGCCAATTGTTGGAGAGTTTGGACTCTTGACTTCTTGTCACTGCTGAAGGGCTAATTTAATTTTGTAATTTTGGTTGCTATCAAGCTCATTCTTCTGTAATTCTTTAATTAGGTGCATTTTCTGCTTGAAAACAGGTAGTGTGGCCGAGCGGTCTAAGGCGCTGGATTAAGGCTCCAGTCTCTCAGGAGGCGTGGTTCAAATCCCACCACTGCCATTATATTTGGAACCACACCCAACCTGAAGACAGTCTAAAAAAACTCAGTCTTGAGTTGGGTGTGAAGATATTTAAAAATAACACCTCAGTCTTGAGTTGGGTGTGACTCACTTGAAGTTCAGTGTGCTTTGGGATGAGTTGCCAATTGTTGGAGAATTTGGACTCTTGACTTCTTGTCACTGGCTGAAGGGCTAATTTAATTTTGGTTGCTATCAAGCTCATTCTTCTTCTTTTTTTTATTAGGTGCATTTTCTCAATGAAAACAGGTAGTGTGGCCGAGCGGTCTAAGGCGCTGGATTTAGGCTCCAGTCTCTCAGGAGGCGTGGGTTCAAATCCCACCACTGCCATTATATTTGGAAACCACACCCAACCTGAAGACAGTGTCATAAAACCTCAGTCTTGAGTCGGGTTTGACTCAACTTGAAGGTCAGTGTGCTTTGGGATCACTTGTCAATTGTTGGAGAGTTTGGACTCTTGACTTCTTGTCACTGGCTGAAGGGCTAATTTAATTTATGTAATTTTGGTTGCTATCAAGCTCATTCTTCTGTAATTCTTTAATTAGGTGCATTTTCTGCTTGAAAACAGGTAGTGTGGCCGAGCGGTCTAAGGCGCGGGATTAAGGCTCCAGTCTCTCAGGAGGCGTGGGTTCAAATCCCACCACTGCCATTATATTTGGAAACCACACCCTACCTGAAGACAGTGTCATAAAACCTCAGTCTTGAGTTGGGTTTGACTCAACTTGAAGGTCAGTGTGCTTTGGGATCACTTGCCAATTGTTGGGAGTTTGGACTCTTGACTTCTTGTCACTGGCTGAAGGGCTAATTTCATTATTTGTAATTTTGGTTGCTATCAAGCTCATTCTTCTGTAATTCTTTAATTAGGTGCATTTTCTGCTTGAAAACAGGTAGTGTGGCCGAGCGGTCTAAGGCGCTGGATTAAGGCTCCAGTCTCTCAGGAGGCGTGGGTTCAAATCCCACCACTGCCATTATACAAGAATCAAGTGATATTTGGAAACCACACCCAACCTGAAGACAGTGGGTGTTTCTCAATCGCGAGTAAAGCTGCTTCAGAGCCACTATTTCAAGCATACTACGTCATCGAGTGCCGCCGAAGTACTTTTCCAATCTCCAGCATACTTGGAAATCTACCGAGCCCGGCTTACTCCGTTTGGAGAAATATCGAGGCTGCACATGAGTAGACTTCGCCGTCTTAAAATCCCCACAATGCTTTGCGCATGGACCAATTTCCCCAAATCTGTGGCGGAAGATGTAAGGCGGGGCCTCTCATATGACGCACACCTGCACACTTGCTAGCCTGTTCCACTCTTTGTTTTCCGAATGGCAGGAAGTATTCTTGCCTCGCTTCTGAAGCAAGATGCTCGGCAGACATGTGCTACCAAGCAAGCGTACTCGCGATTGAGAAACACCCAGTCTCATAAAACCTCACTCTTGATTTGGCTGTGATTCAACTTGAAGGTCAGTGTGCTTTGGGATGAGTTGCCAATTGTTGGAGAGTTTGGACTCTTGACTTCTTGTCACTGGCTGAAGGGCTAATTTCATTTATGTAATTTTGGTTGCTATCAAGCTCATTCTTCTGTAATTCTTTAATTAGGTGCATTTTCTGCTTGAAAACAGGTAGTGTGGCCGAGCGGTCTAAGGCGCTGGATTAAGGCTCCAGTCTCTCAGGAGGCGTGGGTTCAAATCCCACCACTGCCATTATACAAGAATCAAGTGATATTTGGAAACCACACCCAACCTGAAGACAGTCTCAAAAACCTCAGTCTTGAGTTGGGTGTGAAGATATTTAAATAACACCTCAGTCTTGAGTTGGGTGTGACTCAACTTGAAGGTCAGTGTGCTTTGGATGAGTTGCCAATTGTTGGAGAATTTGGACTCTTGACTTCTTGTCACTGGCTGAAGGGCTAATTTCATTTTGGTTGCTATCAAGCTCATTCTTCTTCTTTTTTTTAATTAGGTGCATTTTCTCATTAAAACAGGTAGTGTGGCCGAGCTGTCTAAGGCGCTGGATTAAGGCTCCAGTCTCTCAGGAGGCGTGGGTTCAAATCCCACCACTGCCATTATACAAGAATCAAGTGATATTTGGAAACCACACCCAACCTGAAGACAGTCTAAAAAAATCAGTCTTGAGTTGGGTGTGAAGATATTTAAAAATAACACCTCAGTCTTGAGTTGGTTGTGACTCAACTTGAAGGTCAGTGTGCTTTGGGATGAGTTGCCAATTGTTGGAGAATTTGGACTCTTGACCTCTTGTCACTGGCTGAAGGGCTAATTTGATTTATGTCATTTTGGTTGCTATCAAGCTCATACTTCTTTTTTTCTATTAGGTGCATTTTCTGCTTGAAAACAGGTAGTGTGGCCGAGCGGTCTAAGGCGCTGGATTAAGGCTCCAGTCTCTCAGGAGGCGTGGGTTCAAATCCCACCACTGCCATCATACAAGAATCAAGTGATATTTGGAAACCACACCCAACCTGAAGACAGTCTCATCTAACCTCAGTCTTGATTTGGCTGTGATTCAACTTGAAGGTCAGTGTGCTTTGGGATGAGTTGCCAATTGTTGGAGAATTTGGACTCTTGACTTCTTGTCACTGGCTGAAGGGCTAATTTCATTTATGTATTTTGGTTGCTATCAAGCTCATTCTTCTGTAATTCTTTAATTAGGTGCATTTTCTGCTTGAAAACAGGTAGTGTGGCCGAGCGGTCTAAGGCGCTGGATTAAGGCTCCAGTCTCTCAGGAGGCGTGGGTTCAAATCCCACCACTGCCATTATACAAGAATCAAGTGATATTTGGAAACCACACCCAACCTGAAGACAGTCTCAAAAAAACTCAGTCTTGAGTTGGGTGTGAAGATATTTAAAAATAACACCTCAGTCTTGAGTTGGGTGTGACTCAACTTGAAGGTCAGTGTGCTTTGGGATGAGTTGCCAATTGTTGGAGAATTTGGACTCTTGACCTCTTGTCACTGCTGAAGGGCTAATTTGATTTATGTCATTTTGGTTGCTATCAAGCTCATACTTCTTTTTTTCTATTAGGTGCATTTTCTGCTTGAAAAGGTAGTGTGGCCGAGCGGTCTAAGGCGCTGGATTAAGGCTCCAGTCTCTCAGGAGGCGTGGGTTCAAATCCCACCACTGCCATCATACAAGAATCAAGTGATATTTGGAAACCACACCCAACCTGAAGTCATCTTGATTTGGCTGTGATTCAACTTGAAGGTCAGTGTGCTTTGGGATGAGTTGCCAATTGTTGGATATTTGGACTCTTGACTTCTTGTCACTGGCTGAAGGGCTAATTTCATTTATGTAATTTTGGTTGCTATCAAGCTCATTCTTCTGTAATTCTTTAATTAGGTGCATTTTCTGCTTGAAAACAGGTAGTGTGGCAGAGCGGTCTAAGGCGCTGGATTAAGGCTCCAGTCTCTCAGGAGGCGTGGGTTCAAATCCCACCACTGCCATTATACAAGAATCAAGTGATATTTGGAAACCACACCCAACCTGAAGACAGTCTCATAAAACCTCAGTCTTGATTTGGCTGTGATTCAACTTGAAGGTCAGTGTGCTTTGGGATGAGTTGCCAATTGTTGGATAATTTGGACTCTTGACTTCTTGTCACTGGCTGAAGGGCTAATTTGATTTATGTCATTTTGGTTGCTATCAAGCTCATACTTCTTTTTTTCTATTAGGTGCATTTCTCATTGAAAAAGGTAGTGTGGCCGAGCGGTCTAAGGCGCTGGATTTAGGCTCCAGTCTCTCAGGAGGCGTGGGTTCAAATCCCACCACTGCCATTATACAAGAATCAAGTGATATTTGGAAACCACACCCAACCTGAAGACAGTCTAAAAAAAACTCAGTCTTGAGTTGGGTGTGAAGATATTTAAAAATAACACCTCAGTCTTGAGTTGGTTGTGACTCAACTTGAAGGTCAGTGTGCTTTGGGATGAGTTGCCAATTGTTGGAGAATTTGGACTCTTGACCTCTTGTCACTGGCTGAAGGGCTAATTTGATTTATGTCATTTTGGTTGCTATCAAGCTCATACTTCTTTTTTTCTATTAGGTGCATTATCTCTTTGAGAAAAGGTAGTGTGGCAGAGCGGTCTAAGGTGCTGGATTTAGTCTCCAGTCTCTCAGGAGGTGTGGGTTCAAATCCCCCACTGCCATTATATATCAAGAATCAAGTGATATTTGGAAACCACATCCAACCTGAAGACAGTCTCATAAAACCTCTGTCTTGATTTGGCTGTGATTCAACTTGAAGGTCAGTGTGCTTTGGGATGAGTTGCCAATTGTTGGAGAGTTTGGACTCTTGACTTCTTGTCACTGGCTGAAGGGCTAATTTAATTTATGTAATTTTGGTTGCTATCAAGCTCATTCTTCTGTAATTCTTTAATTAGGTGCATTTTCTGCTTGAAAACAGGTAGTGTGCCGAGCGGTCTAAGGCGCTGGATTAAGGCTCCAGTCTCTCAGGAGGCGTGGGTTCAAATCCCACCACTGCCATTATATTTGGAAACCACACCCTACCTGAAGACAGTGTCATAAAACCTCAGTCTTGAGTTGGGTTTGACTCAACTTGAAGGTCAGTGTGCTTTGGGATCACTTGCCAATTGTTGGAGAGTTTGGACTCTTGACTTATTGTCACTGGCTGAAGGGCTAATTTCATTTATGTAATTTTGGTTGCTATCAAGCTCATTCTTCTGTAATTCTTTAATTACGTGCAATTTTCTGCTTGAAAACAGGTAGTGTGGCCGAGCGGTCTAAGGCGCTGGATTAAGGCTCCAGTCTCTCAGGAGGCGTGGGTTCAAATCCCACCACTGCCATTATACAAGAATCAAGTGATATTTGGAAACCACACCCAACCTGAAGACAGTGGGTGTTTCTCAATCGCGAGTAAAGCTGCTTCAGAGCCACTATTTCAAGCATACTACGTCATCGAGTGCCGCCGAAGTACTTTTCCAATCTCCAGCATACTTGGAAATCTACCGAGCCCGGCTTACTCCGTTTGGAGAAATATCGAGGCTGCACATGAGTAGACTTCGCCGTCTTAAAATCCCCACAATGCTTTGCGCATGGACCAATTTCCCCAAATCTGTGGCGGAAGATGTAAGGCGGGGCCTCTCATATGACGCACACCTGCACACTTGCTAGCCTGTTCCACTCTTTGTTTTCCGAATGGCAGGAAGTATTCTTGCCTCGCTTCTGAAGCAAGATGCTCGGCAGACATGTGCTACCAAGCAAGCGTACTCGCGATTGAGAAACACCCAGTCTCATAAAACCTCACTCTTGATTTGGCTGTGATTCAACTTGAAGGTCAGTGTGCTTTGGGATGAGTTGCCAATTGTTGGAGAGTTTGGACTCTTGACTTCTTGTCACTGGCTGAAGGGCTAATTTCATTTATGTAATTTTGGTTGCTATCAAGCTCATTCTTCTGTAATTCTTTAATTAGGTGCATTTTCTGCTTGAAAACAGGTAGTGTGGCCGAGCGGTCTAAGGCGCTGGATTAAGGCTCCAGTCTCTCAGGAGGCGTGGGTTCAAATCCCACCACTGCCATCATACAAGAATCAAGTGATATTTGGAAACCACACCCAACCTGAAGACAGTCTCATAAAACCTCAGTCTTGATTTGGCTGTGATTCAACTTGAAGGTCAGTGTGCTTTGGGATGAGTTGCCAATTGTTGGAGAGTTTGGACTCTTGACTTCTTGTCACTGGCTGAAGGGCTAATTTCATTTATGTAATTTTGGTTGCTATCAAGCTCATTCTTCTGTAATTCTTTAATTAGGTGCATTTTCTGCTTGAAAACGGTAGTGTGGCCGAGCGGTCTAAGGCGCTGGATTAAGGCTCCAGTCTCTCGGGAGGCGTGGGTTCAAATCCCACCACTGCCATTATACAAGAATCAAGTGATATTTGGAAACCACACCCAACCTGAAGACAGTCTCAAAAAAACTCAGTCTTGAGTTGGGTGTGAAGATATTTAAAAATAACACCTCAGTCTTGAGTTGGGTGTGACTCAACTTGAAGGTCAGTGTGCTTTGGGATGAGTTGCCAATTGTTGGAGAATTTGGACTCTTGACCTCTTGTCACTGGCTGAAGGGCTAATTTGATTTATGTCATTTTGGTTGCTATCAAGCTCATACTTCTTTTTTCTATTAGGTGCATTTTCTGCTTGAAAACAGGTACTGTGGCCGAGCGTCTAAGGCGCTGGATTAGGCTCCAGTCTCTCAGGAGGCGTGGGTTCAAATCCCACCACTGCCATCATACAAGAATCAGTGATATTTGGAAACCCACCCAACCTGAAGTCAGTCTTGATTTGGCTGTGATTCAACTTGAAGGTCAGTGTGCTTTGGGATGAGTTGCCAATTGTTGGATAATTTGGACTCTTGACTTCTTGTCACTGGCTGAAGGGCTAATTTCATTTATGTAATTTTGGTTGCTATCAAGCTCATTCTTCTGTAATTCTTTAATTACGTGCATTTTTCTGCTTGAAAACAGGTAGTGTGGCCGAGCGGTCTAAGGCGCTGGATTAAGGCTCCAGTCTCTCAGGAGGCGTGGGTTCAAATCCCACCACTGCCATTATACAAGAATCAAGTGATATTTGGAAACCACACCCAACCTGAAGACAGTGGGTGTTTCTCAATCGCGAGTAAAGCTGCTTCAGAGCCACTATTTCAAGCATACTACGTCATCGAGTGCCGCCGAAGTACTTTTCCAATCTCCAGCATACTTGGAAATCTACCGAGCCCGGCTTACTCCGTTTGGAGAAATATCGAGGCTGCACATGAGTAGACTTCGCCGTCTTAAAATCCCCACAATGCTTTGCGCATGGACCAATTTCCCCAAATCTGTGGCGGAAGATGTAAGGCGGGGCCTCTCATATGACGCACACCTGCACACTTGCTAGCCTGTTCCACTCTTTGTTTTCCGAATGGCAGGAAGTATTCTTGCCTCGCTTCTGAAGCAAGATGCTCGGCAGACATGTGCTACCAAGCAAGCGTACTCGCGATTGAGAAACACCCAGTCTCATAAAACCTCACTCTTGATTTGGCTGTGATTCAACTTGAAGGTCAGTGTGCTTTGGGATGAGTTGCCAATTGTTGGAGAGTTTGGACTCTTGACTTCTTGTCACTGGCTGAAGGGCTAATTTCATTTATGTAATTTTGGTTGCTATCAAGCTCATTCTTCTGTAATTCTTTAATTAGGTGCATTTTCTGCTTGAAAACAGGTAGTGTGGCCGAGCGGTCTAAGGCGCTGGATTAAGGCTCCAGTCTCTCAGGAGGCGTGGGTTCAAATCCCACCACTGCCATTATATTTGGAAACCACACCCAACCTGAAGACAGTGTCATAAAACCTCAGTCTTGAGTTGGGTTTGACTCAACTTGAAGGTCAGTGTGCTTTGGGATCACTTGCCAATTGTTGGAGAGTTTGGACTCTTGACTTCTTGTCACTGGCTGAAGGGCTAATTTCATTTATGTAATTTTGGTTGCTATCAAGCTCATTCTTCTGTAATTCTTTAATTACGTGCATTTTCTGCTTGAAAACAGGTAGTGTGGCCGAGCGGTCTAAGGCGCTGGATTAAGGCTCCAGTCTCTCAGGAGGCGTGGGTTCAAATCCCACCACTGCCATTATACAAGAATCAAGTGATATTTGGAAACCACACCCAACCTGAAGACAGTGGATGTTTCTCAATCGCGAGTAAAGCTGCTTCAGAGCCACTATTTCAAGCATACTACGTCATCGAGTGCCGCCGAAGTACTTTTCCAATCTCCAGCATACTTGGAAATCTACCGAGCCCGGCTTACTCCGTTTGGAGAAATATCGAGGCTGCACATGAGTAGACTTCGCCGTCTTAAAATCCCCACAATGCTTTGCGCATGGACCAATTTCCAAATCTGTGGCGGAAGATGTAAGGCGGGGCCTCTCATATGACGCACACCTGCACACTTGCTAGCCTGTTCCACTCTTTGTTTCCGAATGGCAGGAAGTATTCTTGCCTCGCTTCTGAAGCAAGATGCTCGGCAGACATGTGCTACCAAGCAAGCGTACTCGCGATTGAGAAACACCCAGTCTCATAAACCTCACTCTTGATTTGGCTGTGATTCAACTTGAAGGTCAGTGTGCTTTGGGATGAGTTGCCAATTGTTGGATAATTTGGACTCTGACTTCTTGTCACTGGCTGAAGGGCTAATTTCATTTATGTAATTTTGGTTGCTATCAAGCTCATTCTTCTGTAATTCTTTAATTACGTGCATTTTCTGCTTGAAAACAGGTAGTGTGGCCGAGCGTCTAAGGCGCTGGATTAAGGCTCCAGTCTCTCAGGAGGCGTGGTTCAAATCCCACCACTGCCATTATACAAGAATCAAGTGATATTTGGAAACCACACCCAACCTGAAGACAGTGGGTGTTTCTCAATCGCGAGTAAAGCTGCTTCAGAGCCACTATTTCAAGCATACTACGTCATCGAGTGCCGCCGAAGTACTTTTCCAATCTCCAGCATACTTGGAAATCTACCGAGCCCGGCTTACTCCGTTTGGAGAAATATCGAGGCTGCACATGAGTAGACTTCGCCGTCTTAAAATCCCCACAATGCTTTGCGCATGGACCAATTTCCCCAATCTGTGGCGGAAGATGTAAGGCGGGGCTCTCATATGACGCACACCTGCACACTTGCTAGCCTGTTCCACTCTTTGTTTTCCGAATGGCAGAAGTATTCTTGCCTCGCTTCTGAAGCAAGATGCTCGGCAGACATGTGCTACCAAGCAAGCGTACTCGCGATTGAGAAACACCCAGTCTCATAAAACCTCACTCTTGATTTGGCTGTGATTCAACTTGAAGGTCAGTGTGCTTTGGGATGAGTTGCAATTGTTGGAGAGTTTTACTCTTGACTTCTTGTCACTGGCTGAAGGGCTAATTTCATTTATGTAATTTTGGTTGCTATCAAGCTCATTCTTCTGTAATTCTTTAATTAGGTGCATTTTGCTTGAAAACAGGTAGTGTGGCCGAGCGGTCTAAGGCGCTGGATTAAGGCTCCGTCTCTCAGGAGGCGTGGGTTCAAATCCCACCACTGCCTTATATTTGGAAACCACACCCAACCTGAAGACAGTGTCATAAAACCTCAGTCTTGAGTTGGGTTTGACTCAACTTGAAGGTCAGTGTGCTTTGGGATCACTTGCCAATTGTTGGAGAGTTTGGACTCTTGACTTCTGTCACTGGCTGAAGGGCTAATTTCATTTATGTAATTTTGGTTGCTATCAAGCTCATTCTTCTGTAATTCTTTAATACGTGCATTTTCTGCTTGAAAACAGGTAGTGTGGCCGAGCGGTCTAAGGCGCTGGATTAAGGCTCCAGTCTCTCAGGAGGCGTGGGTTCAAATCCCACCCACTGCCATTATACAAGAATCAAGTGATATTTGGAAACCACACCCAACCTGAAGACAGTGGATGTTTCTCAATCGCGAGTAAAGCTGCTTCAGAGCCACTATTTCAAGCATACTACGTCATCGAGTGCCGCCGAAGTACTTTTCAATCTCCAGCATACTTGGAAATCTACCGAGCCCGGCTTACTCCGTTTGGAGAAATATCGAGGCTGCACATGAGTAGACTTCGCCGTCTTAAAATCCCCACAATGCTTTGCGCATGACCAATTTCCCCAAATCTGTGGCGGAAGATGTAAGGCGGGGCCTCTCATATGACGCACACCTGCACACTTGCTAGCCTGTTCCACTCTTTGTTTTCCGAATGGCAGGAAGTATTCTTGCCTCGCTTCTGAAGCAAGATGCTCGGCAGACATGTGCTACCAAGCAAGCGTACTCGCGATTGAGAAACACCCAGTCTCATAAAACCTCACTCTTGATTTGGCTGTGATTCAACTTGAAGGTCAGTGTGCTTTGGGATGAGTTGCCAATTGTTGGAGAGTTTGGACTCTTGACTTCTTGTCACTGGCTGAAGGGCTAATTTCATTTATGTAATTTTGGTTGCTATCAAGCTCATTCTTCTGTAATTCTTTAATTAGGTGCATTTTCTGCTTGAAAACAGGTAGTGTGGCCGAGCGGTCTAAGGCGCTGGATTAAGGCTCCAGTCTCTCAGGAGGCGTGGGTTCAAATCCCACCACTGCCATCATACAAGAATCAAGTGATATTTGGAAACCACACCCAACCTGAAGACAGTCTCATAAACCTCAGTCTTGATTTGGCTGTGATTCAACTTGAAGGTCAGTGTGCTTTGGGATGAGTTGCCAATTGTTGGAGATTTGGACTCTTGACTTCTTGTCACTGGCTGAAGGGCTAATTTCATTTATGTAATTTTGGTTGCTATCAAGCTCATTCTTCTGTAATTTTTATTAGGTGCATTTTCTGCTTGAAAAACAGGTAGTGTGGCCGAGCGGTCTAAGGCGCTGGATTAGGCTCCAGTCTCTCGGGAGGCGTGGGTTCAAATCCCACCACTGCCATTATACAAGAATCAAGTGATATTTGGAAACCACACCCAACCTGAAGACAGTCTCAAAAAAACTCAGTCTTGAGTTGGGTGTGAAGATATTTAAAAATAACACCTCAGTCTTGAGTTGGTGTGACTCAACTTGAAGGTCAGTGTGCTTTGGATGAGTTGCCAATTGTTGGAGAATTTGGACTCTTGACCTCTTGTCACTGGCTGAAGGGCTAATTTGATTTATGTCATTTTGGTTGCTATCAAGCTCATACTTCTTTTTTTCTATTAGGTGCATTTTCTGCTTGAAACAGGTACTGTGGCCGAGCGGTCTAAGGCGCTGGATTAAGGCTCCAGTCTCTCAGGAGGCGTGGGTTCAAATCCCACCACTGCCATCATACAAGAATCAAGTGATATTTGGAAACCACACCCAACCTGAAGTCAGTCTTGATTTGCTGTGATTCAACTTGAAGGTCAGTGTGCTTTGGGATGAGTTGCCAATTGTTGGATAATTTGGACTCTTGACTTCTTGTCACTGGCTGAAGGGCTAATTTCATTTATGTAATTTGGTTGCTATCAAGCTCATTCTTCTGTAATTCTTTAATTAGGTGCATTTTCTGCTTGAAAACAGGTAGTGTGGCAGAGCGGTCTAAGGCGCTGGATTAAGGCTCCAGTCTCCAGGAGGCGTGGGTTCAAATCCCACCACTGCCATTATACAAGAATCAAGTGATATTTGGAAACCACACCCAACCTGAAGACAGTCTCATCAACCTCAGTCTTGATTTGGCTGTGATTCAACTTGAAGGTCAGTGTGCTTTGGGATGAGTTGCCAATTGTTGGATAATTTGGACTCTTGACTTCTTGTCACTGGCTGAAGGGCTAATTTGATTTATGTCATTTTGGTTGCTATCAAGCTCATACTTCTTTTTTTCTATTAGGTGCATTTTCTGCTTGAAAACAGGTAGTGTGGCCGAGTGGTCTAAGGCGCTGGATTTAAGGCTCCAGTCTCTCAGGAGGCGTGGGTTCAAATCCCACCACTGCCATCATACAAGAATCAAGTGATATTTGGAAAACCACTCCAACCTGAAGACAGTCTCATAAAACCTCTGTCTTGATTTGGCTGTGATTCAACTTGAAGGTCAGTGTGCTTTGGGATGAGTTGCCAATTGTTGGAGAGTTTGGACTCTTGACTTCTCGCTGAAGGGCTAATTTCATTTATGTAATTTTGGTTGCTATCAAGCTCATACTTCTTTTTTTCTATTAGGTGCATTTTGCTTGAAACAGGTAGTGTGGCCGAGCGGTCTAAGGCGCTGGATTAGGCTCCAGTCTCTCAGGAGGCGTGGGTTCAAATCCACCACTGCCATCATACAAGAATCAAGTGATATTTGGAAACCACATCCAACCTGAGACAGTCTCATAAAACCTCTGTCTTGATTTGGCTGTGATTCACTTGAAGGTCAGTGTGCTTTGGGATCAGTTGCCTTGTTGGAGAGTTTGGACTCTTGACTTCTTGTCACTGGCTGAAGGGCTAATTTGATTTATGTAATTTTGGTTGCTATCAAGCTCATTCTTCTGTAATTCTTTAATTAGTGCATTTTCTGCTTGAAAACAGGTAGTGTGGCCGAGTGGTCTAAGGCGCTGGATTAAGGCTCCAGTCTCTCAGGAGGCGTGGGTTCAAATCCCACCACTGCCATTATATTTGGAAACCACACCCAACCTGAAGACAGTGTCATAAAACCTCAGTCTTGAGTAGGGTTGACTCAACTTGAAGGTCAGTGTGCTTTGGATCAGTTGCCAATTGTTGGGAGTTGACTCTTGACTTCTTGTCACTGGCTGAAGGGCTAATTTGATTTATGTAATTTGGTTGCTATCAAGCTCATTCTTCTGTAATTCTTTAATTACGTGCATTTTCTGCTTGAAAACAGGTAGTGTGGCCGAGCGGTCTATGGCGCTGGATTAAGGCTCCAGTCTTTCAGGAGGCGTGGGTTCAAATCCCACCACTGCCATTATACAAGAATCAAGTGATATTTGAAACCACACCCAACCTGAAGACAGTCTAAAAAAAACTCAGTCTTGAGTTGGGTGTGAAGATATTTAAAAATAACACCTCAGTCTTGAGTTGGGTGTGACTCAACTTGAAGGTCAGTGTGCTTTGGGATGAGTTGCCAATTGTTGGAGAGTTTGGACTCTTGACTTCTTGTCACTGGCTGAAGGCTAATTTCATTTATGTAATTTTGGTTTGCTATCAAGCTCATTCTTCTGTAATTCTTTAATTAGGTGCATTTTCTGCTTGAAACAGGTAGTGTGGCCGAGCGGTCTAAGGCGCTGGATTAAGGCTCCAGTCTCTCAGGAGGCGTGGGTTCAAATCCCACCACTGCCATCATACAAGAATCAAGTGATATTTGGAAACCACACCCACCTGAAGTCAGTCTTGATTTGGCTGTGATTCAACTTGAGCAGTGTGCTTTGGGATGAGTTGCCAATTGTTGGAGAGTTTGGACTCTTTGACTTCTTGTCACTGGCTGAAGGGCTAATTTAATTTATGTATTTTGGTTGCTATCAAGCTCATTCTTCTGTAATCTTTAATTAGGTGCATTTTCTGCTTAAAAACAGGTAGTGTGGCCGAGCGGTCTAAGGCGCTGGATTAAGGCTCCAGTCTCTCAGGAGGCGTGGGTTCAAATCCCACCACTGCCATTATATTTGGAAACCACACCCAACCTGAAGACAGTCTAAAACACTCAGTCTTGAGTTGGTGTGAAGATATTTAAAATACACCTCAGTCTTGAGTTGGGTGTGACTCAGCTTGAAGTTCAGTGTGCTTTGGGATGAGTTGCCAATTGTTGGAGAATTTGGACTCTTGACTTCTTGTCACTGGCTGAAGGGCTAATTTCATTTGGTTGCTATCAAGCTCATTCTTCTTCTTTTTTTATTAGGTGCATTTTCTCAATGAAAACAGGTAGTGTGGCCGAGCGGTCTAAGGCGCTAGATTTAGGCTCCAGTCTCTCAGGAGGCGTGGGTTCAAATCCCCCACTGCCATTATATTTGGAAACCACACCCAACCTGAAGACAGTGTCATACAAACCTCAGTCTTGAGTCGGTTTGACTCAACTTGAAGGTCATGTGCTTTGGGATCACTTGTCAATTGTTGGAGAGTTTGGACTCTTGACTTCTTGTCACTGGCTGAAGGGCTAATTTAATTTATGTAATTTTGGTTGCTATCAAGCTCTTCTTGTAATTCTTTAATTAGGTGCATTTTCTGCTTGAAAACAGGTAGTGTGGCCGAGCGGTCTAAGGCGCGGGATTAAGGCTCCAGTCTCTCAGGAGGCGTGGGTTCAAATCCCACCACTGCCATTATATTTGGAAACCACACCCTACCTGAAGACAGTGTCATAAAACCTCAGTCTTGAGTTGGGTTTGACTCACTTGAAGTCAGTGTGCTTTGGGATCACTTGCCAATTGTTGAGAGTTGGACTCTTGACTTCTTGTCACTGGCTGAAGGGCTAATTTCATTTATGTAATTTTGGTTGCTATCAAGCTCATTCTTCTGTAATTCTTTAATTACGTGCATTTTCTGCTTGAAAACAGGTAGTGTGGCCGAGCGGTCTAAGCGCTGGATTAAGGCTCCAGTCTCTCAGGAGGCGTGGGTTCAAATCCCACCACTGCCATTATACAAGAATCAAGTGATATTTGGAACCACACCCAACCTAAAGACGAGTGGGTGTTTCTCAATCGCGAGTAAAGCTGCTTCAGAGCCACTATTTCAAGCATACTACGTCATCGAGTGCCGCCGAAGTACTTTTCCAATCTCCAGCATACTTGGAAATCTACCGAGCCCGGCTTACTCCGTTGGAGAAATATCGAGGCTGCACATGAGTAGACTTCGCCGTCTTAAAATCCCCACAATGCTTTGCGCATGGACCAATTTCCCCAAATCTGTGGCGGAAGAGTAAGGCGGGCCTCTCATATGACGCACACCTGCACACTTGCTAGCCTGTTCCACTCTTTGTTTTCCGAATGGCAGGAAGTATTCTTGCCTCGCTTCTGAAGCAAGATGCCGGCAGACATGTGCTACCAAGCAAGCGTACTCGCGATTGAGAAACACCCAGTCTCATAAAACCTCACTCTTGATTTGGCTGTGATTCAACTTGAAGGTCCAGTGTGCTTTGGGATGAGTTGCCAATTGTTAGAGTTTGGACTCTGACTTCTTGTCACTGGCTGAAGGGCTAATTCATTTATGTAATTTTGGTTGCTATCAAGCTCATTCTTCTGTAATTCTTTAATTAGGTGCATTTTCTGCTTGAAAACAGGTAGTGTGGACCGAGCGGTCTAAGGCGCTGGATTAAGGCTCCAGTCTCTCAGGAGGCGTGGGTTTCAAATCCCACCACTGCCATTATACAAGAATCAAGTGATATTTGGAAACCACACCCAACCTGAAGACAGTCTCAAAAAACTCAGTCTTGAGTTGGGTGTGAAGATATTTAAAAATAACACCTCAGTCTTGAGTTGGGTGTGACTCAACTTGAAGGTCAGTGTGCTTTGGGATGAGTTGCCAATTGTTGGAGAATTTGGACTCTTGACTTCTTGTCACTGGCTGAAGGGCTAATTTCATTTTGGTTGCTATCAAGCTCATTCTTCTTCTTTTTTTTTAGGTGCATTTTCTCAATTAAAAACAGGTAGTGTGGCCGAGCTGTCTAAGGCGCTGGATTTAGGCTCCAGTCTCTCAGGAGGCGTGGGTTCAAATCCCACCACTGCCATTATATTTGGAAACCACACCCAACCTGAAGACAGTGTCATAAAACCTCAGTCTTGAGTCGGGTTTGACTCAACTTGAAGGTCAGTGTGCTTTGGGATCAGTGCAATTGTTGGAGAGTTGGACTCTTGACTTCTTGTCACTGGCTGAAGGGCTAATTTATTTATGTATTTTGGTTGCTATCAAGCTCATTCTTCTTCTTTATTAGGTGCATTTTCTCTTGAAAACAGGTAGTGTGGCCGAGCGGTCTAAGGCGCTGGATTAAGGCTCCAGTCTCTCAGGAGGCGTGGGTTCAAATCCCACCACTGCCATTATATTTGGAACCACACCCAACCTGAAGACAGTCTCAAAAAAACTCAGTCTTGAGTTGGGTGTGAAGATATTTAAAAATAACACCTCAGTCTTGAGTTGGGTGTGACTCAACTTGAAGGTCAGTGTGCTTTGGGATGAGTTGCCAATTGTTGGAGAATTTGGACTTTTGACTTCTTGTCACTGGCTGAAGGGCTAATTTCATTTTGGTTGCTATCAAGCTCATTCTTCTTCTTTTTTTATTAGGTGCATTTTCTCATGAAAAAGGTAGTGTGGCCGAGCGGTCTAAGGCGCTGGATTAGGCTCCAGTCTCTCAGGAGGCGTGGGTTCAAATCCCACACTGCCATTATACAAGAATCAAGTGATATTGGAAACCACACCCAACCTGAAGACAGTCTAAAAAAACTCAGTCTTGAGTTGGGTGTGAAGATATTTAAAAACACCTCAGTCTTGAGTTGGTTGTGACTCAACTTGAAGGTCAGTGTGCTTTGGGATGAGTTGCCAATTGTTGGAGAATTTGGACTCTTGACCTCTTGTCACTGGCTGAAGGGCTAATTTGATTTATGTCATTTTGGTTGCTATCAAGCTCATTCTTCTTTTTTTCTATTAGGTGCATTTTCTCTTGAAAACAGGTAGTGTGGCCGAGCGGTCTAAGGCGCTGGATTAAGGCTCCAGTCTCTCAGGAGGCGTGGGTTCAAATCCCACCACTGCCATTATACAAGAATCAAGTGATATTTGGAAACCACACCCAACCTGAAGACAGTCTCATAAAACCTCAGTCTTGATTTGGCTGTGATTCAACTTGAAGGTCAGTGTGCTTTGGGATGAGTTGCCAATTGTTGGAGAATTTGGACTCTTGACTTCTTGTCACTGGCTGAAGGGCTAATTTCATTTATGTATTTTGGTTGCTATCAAGCTCATTCTTCTGTAATTCTTTAATTAGGTGCATTTCTCTTGAAAACAGGTAGTGTGGCCGAGCGGTCTAAGGCGCTGGATTAAGGCTCCAGTCTCTCAGGAGGCGTGGGTTCAAATCCCACCACTGCCATTATACAAGAATCAAGTGATATTTGGAAACCACACCCAACCTGAAGACAGTCTCAAAAAAACTCAGTCTTGAGTTGGGTGTGAAGATATTAAAAATAACACCTCAGTCTTGAGTTGGGTGTGACTCAACTTGAAGGTCAGTGTGCTTTGGGATGAGTTGCCAATTGTTGGAGAATTTGGACTCTTGACCTCTTGTCACTGGCTGAAGGGCTAATTTGATTTATGTCATTTTGGTTGCTATCAAGCTCATTCTTCTTTTTTTCTATTAGGTGCATTTTCTGCTTGAAAACAGGTATGTGGCCGAGCGGTCTAAGGCGCTGGATTAAGGCTCCAGTCTCTCAGGAGGCGTGGGTTCAAATCCCACCACTGCCATCATACAAGATCAAGTGATATTTGGAAACCACACCCAACCTGAAGTCAGTCTTGATTTGGCTGTGATTCAACTTGAAGGTCAGTGTGCTTTGGATGAGTTGCCAATTGTTGGAGAAATTTGGACTCTTGACTTCTTGTCACTGGCTGAAGGGCTAATTTATTTATGTCATTTTGGTTGCTATCAAGCTCATTCTTCTTTCTTTATTAGGTGCATTTTCATCTGAAAAGGTAGTGTGGCCGAGCGGTCTAAGGCGCTGGATTAAGGCTCCAGTCTCTCAGGAGGCGTGGTTCAAATCCCACCACTGCCAGTATATATACAAGAATAAAGTGATATTTGGAAACCACATCCAACCTGAAGACAGTCTCATAAAACCTCAGTGTTGATTTGGCTGTGATTCAACTTGAAGGTCAGTGTGCTTTGGGATCAGTTGCCAATTGTTGGAGAGTTTGGACTCTTGACTTCTTGTCACTGGCTGAAGGGCTAATTTCATTTATGTAATTTTGGTTGCTATCAAGCTCATTCTTCTGTAATTCTTTAATTACGTGCATTTTCTGCTTGAAAACAGGTAGTGTGGCCGAGTGGTCTAAGGCGCTGGATTAAGGCTCCAGTCTCTCAGGAGGCGTGGTTCAAATCCCACCACTGCCATTATATTTGGAAACCACACCCAACCTGAAGACAGTGTCATAAAACCTCAGTCTTGAGTAGGGTTTGACTCAACTTGAAGGTCAGTGTGCTTTGGGATCAGTTGCCAATTGTTGGAGAGTTTGGACTCTTGACTTCTTGTCACTGGCTGAAGGGCTAATTTGATTTATGTAATTTTGGTTGCTATCAAGCTCATTCTTCTGTAATTCTTTAATTACGTGCATTTTCTGCTTGAAACAGGTAGTGTGGCCGAGCGGTCTATGGAGCTGGATTAAGGCTCCAGTCTTCAGGAGGCGTGGGTTCAAATCCCACCACTGCCATTATACAAGAATCAAGTGATATTTGGAAACCACACCCAACCTGAAGACAGTCTAAAAAAAACTCAGTCTTGAGTTGGGTGTGAAGATATTTAAAATAACACCCTCAGTCTTGAGTTGGGTGTGACTCAACTTGAAGGTCAGTGTGCTTTGGGATGAGTTGCCAATTGTTGGAGAGTTTGGACTCTTGACTTCTTGTCACTGGCTGAAGGGCTAATTTCATTTATGTAATTTTGGTCGCTATCAAGCTCATTCTTCTGTAATTCTTTAATTAGGTGCATTTTCTGCTTGAAAACAGGTAGTGTGGCCGAGCGGTCTAAGGCGCTGGATTAAGGCTCCAGTCTCTCAGGAGGCGTGGGTTCAAATCCCACCACTGCCATTATATTTGGAAACCACACCCAACCTGAAGACAGTGTCATAAAACCTCAGTCTTGAGTCGGATTTGACTCAACTTGAAGGTCAGTGTGCTTTGGGATCACTTGTCAATTGTTGGAGAGTTTGGACTCTTGACTTCTTGTCACTGGCTGAAGGGCTAATTTAATTTATGTAATTTTGGTTGCTATCAAGCTCATTCTTCTGTAATTCTTTAATTAGGTGCATTTTCTGCTTGAAAACAGGTAGTGTGGCCGGCGGTCTAAGGCGCTGGATTAAGGCTCCAGTCTCTCAGGCGTGGTTCAAATCCACCACTGCCATTATATATTGGAAACCACACCCTACTGAAGACAGTGTCATAAAACCTCAGTCTTGAGTTGGGTTTGACTCAACTTGAAGGTCAGTGTGCTTTGGGATCACTTGCCAATTGTTGGAGAGTTTGGACTCTTGACTTATGTCACTGCTGAAGGGCTAATTTCATTTATTAATTTTGGTTGCTATCAAGCTCATTCTTCTGTAATTCTTTAATTAGTGCATTTTCTGCTTGAAAACAGGTAGTGTGGCCGAGCGGTCTAAGCGCTGGATTAAGGCTCCAGTCTCTCAGGAGGCTGGGTTCAAATCCCACCACTGCCATTATACAAGAATCAAGTGATATTTGGAAACCACACCAACCTAAAGACAGTGGGTGTTTCTCAATCGCGAGTAAAGCTGCTTCAGAGCCACTATTTCAAGCATACTACGTCATCGAGTGCCGCCGAAGTACTTTTCCAATCTCCAGCATACTTGGAAATCTACCGAGCCCGGCTTACTCCGTTTGGAGAAATATCGAGGCTGCACATGAGTAGACTTCGCCGTCTTAAAATCCCCACAATGCTTTGCGCATGGACCAATTTCCCCAAATCTGTGGCGGAAGATGTAAGGCGGGGCCTCTCATATGACGCACACCTGCACACTTGCTAGCCTGTTCCACTCTTTGTTTCCGAATGGCAGGAAGTATTCTTGCCTCGCTTCTGAAGCAAGATGCTCGGCAGACATGTGCTACCAAGCAAGCGTACTCGCGATTGAGAAACACCCAGTCTCATAAAACCTCACTCTTGATTTGGCTGTGATTCAACTTGAAGGTCAGTGTGCTTTGGGATGAGTTGCCAATTGTTGGAGAGTTTGGACTCTTGACTTCTTGTCACTGGCTGAAGGGCTAATTTCATTTATGTAATTTTGGTTGCTATCAAGCTCATTCTTCTGTAATTCTTTAATTAGGTGCATTTTCTGCTTGAAAACAGGTAGTGTGGCCGAGCGGTCTAAGGCGCTGGATTAAGGCTCCAGTCTCTCAGGAGGCGTGGGTTCAAATCCCACCACTGCCATTATACAAGAATCAAGTGATATTTGGAAACCACACCCAACCTGAAGACAGTCTCATAAACCTCAGTCTTGATTTGGCTGTGATTCAACTTGAAGGTCAGTGTGCTTTGGGATGAGTTGCCAATTGTTGGAGAATTTGGACTCTTGACTTCTTGTCACTGGCTGAAGGGCTAATTTCATTTATGTAATTTTGGTTGCTATCAAGCTCATTCTTCTTAATTTTTATTAGGTGCATTTTCTCTTGAAAACAGGTAGTGTGGCCGAGCGGTCTAAGGCGCTGGATTAAGGCTCCAGTCTCTCAGGAGGCGTGGGTTCAAATCCCACCACTGCCATTATACAAGAATCAAGTGATATTTGGAAACCACACCCAACCTGAAGACAGTCTCAAAAAAACTCAGTCTTGAGTTGGGTGTGAAGATATTTAAAAATAACACCTCAGTCTTGAGTTGGGTGTGACTCAACTTGAAGGTCAGTGTGCTTTGGGATGAGTTGCCAATTGTTGGAGAATTTGGACTCTTGACCTCTTGTCACTGGCTGAAGGGCTAATTTGATTTATGTCATTTTGGTTGCTATCAAGCTCATACTTCTTTTTTTCTATTAGGTGCATTTTCTGCTTGAAAACAGGTAGTGTGGCCGAGCGGTCTAAGGCGCTGGATTAAGGCTCCAGTCTCTCAGGAGGCGTGGGTTCAAATCCCACCACTGCCATTATACAAGAATCAAGTGATATTTGGAAACCACACCCAACCTGAAGTCTCAGTCTTGATTTGGCTGTGATTCAACTTGAAGGTCAGTGTGCTTTGGGATGAGTTGCCAATTGTTGGAGAATTTGGACTCTTGACTTCTTGTCACTGGCTGAAGGGCTAATTTCATTTATGTCATTTTGGTTGCTATCAAGCTCATTCTTCTGTAATTCTTTAATTAGGTGCATTTTCTCATTGAAAACAGGTAGTGTGGCCGAGCGGTCTAAGGCGCTGGATTAAGGCTCCAGTCTCTCAGGAGGCGTGGGTTCAAATCCCACCACTGCCATTATACAAGAATCAAGTGATATTTGGAAACCACACCCAACCTGAAGACAGTCTCATAAAACCTCAGTCTTGATTTGGCTGTGATTCAACTTGAAGGTCAGTGTGCTTTGGATGAGTTGCCAATTGTTGGAGAATTTGGACTCTTGACTCTTGTCACTGGCTGAAGGGCTAATTTGATTTATGTCATTTTGGTTGCTATCAAGCTCATACTTCTTTTTTTCTATTAGGTGCATTTTCTGCTTGAAAACAGGTAGTGTGGCCGAGCGTCTAAGGCGCTGGATTAAGGCTCCAGTCTCTCAGGAGGCGTGGGTTCAAATCCCACCACTGCCATTATACAAGAATCAAGTGATATTTGGAAACCACATCCAACCTGAAGACAGTCTCATAAAACCTCTGTCTTGATTTGGCTGTGATTCAACTTGAAGGTCAGTGTGCTTTGGGATGAGTTGCCAATTGTTGGAGAGTTTGGACTCTTGACTTCTCGCTGAAGGGCTAATTTCATTTATGTAATTTTGGTTGCTATCAAGCTCATTCTTCTGTAATTCTTTAATTAGGTGCATTTTGTGCTTGAAAACAGGTAGTGTGGCCGAGCGGTCTAAGGCGCTGGATTAAGGCTCCAGTCTCTCAGGAGGCGTGGGTTCAAATCCCACCACTGCCATTATACAAGAATCAAGTGATATTTGGAAACCAACCCAATCTGAAGACAGTGTCATAAAACCTCAGTCTTGAGTGGTTTGACTCAACTTGAAGGTCAGTGTGCTTTGGGATCAGTTGCCAATTGTTGGAGAGTTTGGACTCTTGACTTCTTGTCACTGGCTGAAGGGCTAATTTGATTTATGTAATTTTGGTTGCTATCAAGCTCATTCTTCTGTAATTCTTTAATTACGTGCATTTTCTGCTTGAAAACAGGTAGTGTGGCCGAGCGGTCTATGGCGCTGGATTAAGGCTCCAGTCTCTCAGGAGGCGTGGGTTCAAATCCCACCACTGCCATTATACAAGAATCAAGTGATATTTGGAAACCACACCCAACCTGAAGACAGTCTAAAAAAAACTCAGTCTTGAGTTGGGTGTGAAGATATTTAAAAATAACACCTCAGTCTTGAGTTGGGTGTGACTCAACTTGAAGGTCAGTGTGCTTTGGGATGAGTTGCCAATTGTTGGAGAATTTGGACTCTTGACCTTCTTGTCACTGGCTGAAGGGCTAATTTGATTTATGCATTTGGTTGCTATCAAGCTACTTCTTTTCTATTAGGTGCATTTTCTGCTTGAAAAAGGTAGTGTGGCCGAGCGGTCTAAGGCGCTGGATTAGGCTCCAGTCTCTCAGGAGGCGTGGGTTCAAATCCACCATGCCATCATACAAGAATCAAGTGATATTGGAAACCACACCCAACCTGAAGTCAGTCTTGATTTGGCTGTGATTCAACTTGAAGGTCAGTGTGCTTTGGGATGAGTTGCCAATTGTTGGAGAGTTTGGACTCTTGACTTGTCACGCTGAAGGGCTAATTTCATTTATGTAATTTTGGTTGCTATCAAGCTCATTCTTCTGTAATTCTTTAATTAGGTGCATTTTCTGCTTGAAAACAGGTAGTGTGGCCGAGCGGTCTAAGGCGCTGGATTAAGGCTCCAGTCTCTCAGGAGGCGTGGGTTCAAATCCCACCACTGCCATTATACAAGAATCAAGTGATATTTGGAAACCACACCCAACCTGAAGACAGTTCATCAAACCTCAGTCTTGATTTGGCTGTGATTCAACTTGAAGGTCAGTGTGCTTTGGATGAGTTGCCAATTGTTGGATAATTTGGACTCTTGACTTCTTGTCACTGGCTGAAGGGCTAATTTCATTTATTTCATTTTGGTTGCTATCAAGCTCATTCTTCTTTTTTTTATTAGGTGCATTTTCTCTAAAAACAGGTAGTGTGGCCGAGTGGTCTAAGGCGCTGGATTTAGGCTCCAGTCTCAGGAGGCGTGGGTTCAAATCCCACCACTGCCATTATATATACAAGAATCAAGTGATATTTGGAAACCCACCCAACCTGAAGACAGTCTCAAAAAAACTCAGTCTTGAGTTGGGTGTGAAGATATTTAAAAATAACACCTCAGTCTTGAGTTGGGTGTGACTCAACTTGAAGGTCAGTGTGCTTTGGGATGAGTTGCCAATTGTTGGAGAATTTGGACTCTTGACCTCTTGTCACTGGCTGAAGGGCTAATTTGATTTATGTCATTTTGGTTGCTATCAAGCTCATACTTCTTTTTTTCTATTAGGTGCATTTCTCTTGAGAAAAGGTAGTGTGGCCGAGCGGTCTAAGGCGCTGGATTAGGCTCCAGTCTCTCAGGAGGCGTGGGTTCAAATCCCACCACTGCCATTATACAAGAATCAAGTGATATTGGAAACCACCCAACCTGAAGACAGTCTAAAAAAAACTCAGTCTTGAGTTGGGTGTGAAGATATTTAAAAATAACACCTCAGTCTTGAGTTGGTTGTGACTCAACTTGAAGGTCAGTGTGCTTTGGGATGAGTTGCCAATTGTTGGAGAATTTGGACTCTTGACTCTTGTCACTGGCTGAAGGGCTAATTTGATTTATGTCATTTTGGTTGCTATCAAGCTCATACTTCTTTTTTCTATTAGGTGCATTATCTCATTGAAAAGGTAGTGTGGCCGAGCGGTCTAAGGCGCTGGATTAGGCTCCAGTCTCTCAGGAGGCGTGGGTTCAAATCCCACCACTGCCATATACAAGAATCAAGTGATATTTGGAAACCACACCCAACCTGAAGACAGTCTCATAAAACCTCAGTCTTGATTTGGCTGTGATTCAACTTGAAGGTCAGTGTGCTTTGGGATGAGTTGCCAATTGTTGGAGAGTTTGGACTCTTGACTTCTTGTCACTGGCTGAAGGGCTAATTTCATTTATGTAATTTTGGTTGCTATCAAGCTCATTCTTCTGTAATTCTTTAATTAGGTGCATTTTCTGCTTGAAAACAGGTAGTGTGGCCGAGCGGTCTAAGGCGCTGGATTAAGGCTCCAGTCTCTCAGGAGGCGTGGGTTCAAATCCCACCACTGCCATTATATAAGAATCAAGTGATATTGGAAACCACACCCAACCTGAAGACAGTCTCAAAAAACTCAGTCTTGAGTTGGGTGTGAAGATATTTAAAAATAACACCTCAGTCTTGAGTTGGGTGTGACTCAACTTGAAGGTCAGTGTGCTTTGGGATGAGTTGCCAATTGTTGGAGAATTTGGACTCTTGACTCTTGTCACTGGCTGAAGGGCTAATTTGATTTATGTCATTTTGGTTGCTATCAAGCTCATCTTATTTTTTTCTATTAGGTGCATTTTCTGCTTGAAAACAGGTACTGTGGCCGAGCGGTCTAAGGCGCTGGATTAAGGCTCCAGTCTCTCAGGAGGCGTGGGTTCAAATCCCACCACTG